>JABEVN020003160.1:0-19175 GCA_013146195.2 Codonopsis lanceolata | reverse complement strand
GCCCACCGTGAGTTCACGATTTAAGCCGTTAGAACCCAGCCACCACCCTAAACTACCTACTTTAAATGTAGAAGTATACATAAAAGAGGTACACATCGAACTCGGCAAGCAACCCCACCACTTTATCGGGGGTCCACTTTCTTATTAGTACTAATTTATTATCTACAAGTAGAAGAATATCTGCATCGATGAGAGATCGACATCTAGAATAGACAACCCAATAACCACACATTTATTGTTTTCACTTTTTTTTCCTACCAATATCCCCCTATTACTATTTCCTGCCCCTTCCCTTTCCGATCAATTTAAATCCCTATAATTACACATTTATATAACACAATCACATGCCCAATTTACTAAAATAAAATTGCAATAAAGTAAACAAATTAAAATTCTATATTTGTTTTGGTTTTGACCTGTTTATTTAGATAACAAAATACAAAACACTTTATAGTAATAATATATTGTTGGAAAGCAACTACTTCACTTAAACACTTTATCATCGAAATTATAATTCATTTTTATTAAACATTTTGTATGTTTATATTTCAGTTTCTATTGTTTTATTCATTTTATAATTTTGTTAATCTTGTATGTTTATTCATTTGCTTTACTTTAATATTCAAATCTTCATTTAAACACTAATGATGTGTCGGTCTATGGTGAATTATTTTCTCAATGTTATGAATTTTCAATGTTACAATTGTTAAATATTAACCATCAACCATTATAATAACTATCTATTTTCTTTATCTTCTAACAATTAAGTTTTCATTGATATTCTAATTTAGTTCGATTGACCAACTTAATCCATAAGTATGTTATAGTTCTTCCTCTAGGTTTTTTATTGGCCCAAAATAATTTACTTAAATCATTATATAAATTAATTGACTAAAAATTACTTTAACTTATAATTTTAATGTTTATATTATTGTTACATTGATTTTGTTAGTCTTGCAAGTTTATATGTAAGTTTATATTGCTTAATTTAAGTTGATTTGATCCAAGTTGTTAGGTAATTTTATAGTGTTTGTTTATGTTTAGTACAATGTCTTTTGATTAGAAAGTCCGTTTAAATATAAATGTCTACAAATTAAGCAAATAAAATAATACTAAGCAATGTTTAACTTTTGTTATTTATTATTATTAATCTAACATGTTAAGTGAAACAAAATTATTCTTTTTCTTCCTTAACAAAAAGCTTGATTCTAGTCTGTAATCTCTATAACTAACCTTATCAAACATTTTCTAAAGCATGTTATTTTGTATCACAACCAACCATTTTAAAAGTAGGTTTGTTCAATTTATTTTGTATTTAAGATCTTATTTTTTTCTAGGTGGATTGGAAATTAAAAATACAATTTATCAATTTATCGATACTATTAAATAATAGCAAATAATTTTCAATTTATCGCATATGATTAAATTAAGTAAAATATTTTAAAAAAAGTTAAAAGATGAATATTGTATTTCAATTTGAAAGATCTGAAATGAAATATTTTTTATCATTTGACATGTGATCATTAGTAAGTGATTGGCTAATATCAAGATGCTATACAAAATTGTAACATATGAAGGTAATCATTATTTTATTTTCTGGCCAAAATGATCGAATATAAGTTATACTTTTTCAAAGCAAAGATATCACTAAATTCTTGATATATTTTCAATTTTTTCTTTGACATATAGTTAAGCCTTTTCTATTGATACCACTTCAAACATTAAAAAGTAAATGCTTAAAATAAAAATAATTTTAATAATATAACTTTCACAAATAAACCTACCTTTTGATGAAGAACTACTAATTTTTTTCGCTGGAGATGGTAGTGGATTTTGTGATCTTCATATTGCAGAGATGTACTATAATGCTTCTCTTGTGTGATTCTTTAACTTGTTCTTGATAAATAAATGATAAATAGCTGTGTTTCACAAATGCAATGATGAAAAGTTTTTTAAAAAATACTAAGTAGTGTATATAGATTTCATATGTATATATATGAACTTCATTGAAAATATGTTTGTTGTGTGATATTAATTAGACTCTTCTACTTTCATTTTTATGTATTCACATACATGCACAATTGGAATGAATGTGACTGTTCAAAATCATTGCAATTTATATTATTGTAGGCTGCTTATTTAATAGTTGGATCTTTATTTTATTCTTATCTACTCCATTTATTTCATGTTCATGAATGTATAAAAATGATTTTTTTTTAATTATTTACACTAATTAAATTTAAAAACGCAATTATAACATATTTTTATAAAAATATGATTTGTTTTATTGAACCCTTGTGATACATATTATCTTTTATATAGTAGTCATGATACTCAAAAATTCTCAAAATGATTTTAAATTAAAATTATTTAAATAAAACAAAATAAATTACAGATCTTGGAATTTGTAAATTGTTTTCGAAAATAAAATTACAAAAGAGTGAACAAATTAAAATCTAGTATGTTTTGGTTTTGATATGCTTATTCAAATGATCAAATTCAAAACATTTTATAGTAATACTATATTGTTGAAAAGCAATTGCTTCAATAAAAAAAATGCATGCAAAAGATGTGAAAAATAAGCTATCATCGAATTTATAATTTATTTTTATTAAACATCTTGTATGTTTATATTCTAGTTTGTCTTGTTTTATTCATTTTATAATTGTGTTAATCCTGTATGTTTTCTTCATTTGCTTTAGTTTAATGTCCAAACCTTCATTTGAGCACTAATGATGTCATTTTATGGTGTATGATTTTCCCAATGTTATGAATTTTCAATGTTACAATTGTTAAAATATCAACCATTATAATAACTACCATTTTCTTTATCTTCTAACAATCATGTTTTCGTTAATATCCTAATTTAGTTTGATTGACCAACTTAATCTATAAGTATCATATAGTTCTTCCTCTAGTTTTCTTACATGCCCAAAACAATTTACTTAAATCATTATATAAATTAACTATAAATTATTTAACTTATAATTTTAAAGTATATATTTTGATTATATTGATTTTGTTACTCTTAATAAGTTTTTTAGAAAGTTTATATTGCTTAATTTAATTTTTATTTGATCAAAGTTAGGCAATTTTTATAGTACTTGTTTATGTTTGATACAATTTGATTAAGCAAGTTTGTTTTTTAAATATAAATGGCTACAGAATTTAAACAAATAAAATAATACTCCCTCCTAAGTCCTAAATAATTGCATCTTAAACTTGACGCCTTGTAGTTTAAGAAAAGTAATTGACTTGATTATTTATATTGGTTTAATGTGTGGTTTCCATTAATGTCCATGTATATGTGACCCATAATTAAAGTAGATTGAAAAGTAAGGGTAAAGTGGTAAAAGTGATGTTCTAAAAGGTAAGTTTCAAAGTGGACAGTGATTATTTTGGGACGAGACAAAAAGGAAAGGAGGCGATAAATTAAGGGCCGGAGGAGTACAAAGGAATGTTGAACTTTTGTTAATTATTACCCATTATTATAAATCCAACATATTAAATGAAACAAAATTGATATTATTATTATCCACCACCCTAAAATACTACTTTAAATGAAAAAAGCATCGGTAAATAAAGAGTTCAGTACACATGTAACTCAGCAAAAGCAACCCCAGCCACTTGATAGAATCAGTGGCTTTCTTATTAGTACTAATTTACTATCATTGCCAGACTCATCGGTGAGTCACAGTCAAACCTTACTGTTGGGAAGTATTAGTGCTAGTTACTCCCCGCTTCACCTCTTTCTCTCTCAAAGGAAACTATCCTACTCTTTCCCTCTCTCTCTATCGTTTTCTACACTAACAGAAGAATATCTGTACACTTACATGATGAGAGATCAGACATCCATCAAGAATAGGACAACCAACAAACACATTTATTGTTTTCACTTTTTTTTCAGCCAATATCCCCCCATTACTATTTCCGACATTTTCCCTTCCTTTGCCGATCAATTTCCCAAATCCCTATAATTACACATTTATATAACACAATCACATGCCCAATTTACTAAAATAAAATTGCAATAAAGTAAACAAATTAAAATTCTATATTTGTTTTGGTTTTGACCTGTTTATTTAGATAACAAAATACAAAACACTTTATAGTAATAATATATTGTTGGAAAGCAACTACTTCACTTAAACACTTTATCATCGAAATTATAATTCATTTTTATTAAACATTTTGTATGTTTATATTTCAGTTTCTATTGTTTTATTCATTTTATAATTTTGTTAATCTTGTATGTTTATTCATTTGCTTTACTTTAATATTCAAATCTTCATTTAAACACTAATGATGTGTCGGTCTATGGTGAATTATTTTCCCAATGTTATGAATTTTCAATGTTACAATTGTTAAATATTAACCATCAACCATTATAATAACTATCTATTTTCTTTATCTTCTAACAATTAAGTTTTCATTGATATTCTAATTTAGTTCGATTGACCAACTTAATCCATAAATATGTTATAGTTCTTCCTCTAGGTTTTTTATTGGCCCAAAATAATTTACTTAAATCATTATATAAATTAATTGACTAAAAATTACTTTAACTTATAATTTTAATGTTTATATTATTGTTACATTGATTTTGTTAGTCTTGCAAGTTTATATGTAAGTTTATATTGCTTAATTTAAGTTGATTTGATCCAAGTTGTTAGGTAATTTTATAGTGTTTGTTTATGTTTGGTACAATGTCTTTTGATTAGAAAGTCCGTTTAAATATAAATGTCTACAAATTAAGCAAATAAAATAATACTAAGCAATGTTTAACTTTTGTTATTTATTATTATTAATCTAACATGTTAAGTGAAACAAAATTATTCTTTTTCTTCCTTAACAAAAAGCTTGATTCTAGTCTGTAATCTCTATAACTAACCTTATCAAACATTTTCTAAAGCATGTTATTTTGTATCACAACCAACCATTTTAAAAGTAGGTTTGTTCAATTTATTTTGTATTTAAGATCTTATTTTTTCTAGGTGGATTGGAAATTAAAAATACAATTTATCAATTTATCAGATACTATTAAATAATAGCAAATAATTGTCAATTTATCGCATATGATTAAATTAAGTAAAATATTTTAAAAAAACGTAGTTTAAAGATGAATATTGTATTTCAATTTGATAGATCTGAAATGAAATATTTTTTTATCATTTGACATGTGATCATTAGTAAGTGATTGGCTAATATCAAGATGCTATACAAAATTGTAACATATGAAGGTAATCATTATTTTATTTTCTGGCCAAAATGATCGAATATAAGTTATAGACTTTTCCGAAGCAGTATATCACTAAATTCTTGATATATTTTCAAATTTTTTTCTTTGACATATAGTTAAGCCTTTTCTATTGATACCACTTCAAACATTAAAAAGTAAATGCTTAAAATAAAAATAATTTTAATAATATAACTTTCAGTCAGATTAAGGAACAAATAAACCTACCTTTTGATGAAGAACTACTAATTTTTCGCTTTTTGGAGATGGTAGTGGATTTTGTGATCTTCATATTGCAGTAGATGTACTATAATGCTTCTCTTGTGTGATTCTTTAACTTGTTCTTGATAAATAAATGATAAATAGCCTGTGTTTCACAAATGCAATGATGAAAAGTTTTTTTTTAAAAAATACTAAGTAGTTGTATATAGATTTCATATGTATATATATGCATGAACTTCATTGAAAATCTGTTTGTTGTGTGATATTAATTAGACTCTTCGTATTTTCATTTTTATGTATTCACATACATGCACAATTGGAATGAATGTGACTTTTCGAAATCATTGCAATTTATATTATTGTAGGCTGCTTATTTAATAGTTGGATCTTTATTTTATTCTTATCTACTCCATTTATTTCATGTTCATGAATGTATAAAAATGAGGGGTTTTTTTTTTAATTATTTACACTAATTAAATTTAAAAACGTCAATTATAACATATTTTTATAAAAATATGATTTGTTTTATTGAACCCTTGTGATACATATTATCTTTTATATAGTAGTCATGATACTCAAAAATTCTCAAAATGATGTTTTAAATTAAAATTATTTAAATAAAACAAAATAAATGACAGATCTTGGAATTTGTAAATTGTTTTCGAAAATAAAATTACAAAAGAGTGAACAAATTAAAATCTAGTATGTTTTGGTTTTGATATGCTTATTCAAATGATCAAATTCAAAACATTTTATAGTAATACTATATTGTTGAAAAGCAATTGCTTCAATTAAAAAATACATGCAAAAGATGTGAAAAATAAAGCTATCATCGAATTTATAATTTATTTTTATTAAACATCTTGTATGTTTATATTCTAGTTTGTCTTGTTTTATTCATTTTATAATTGTGTTAATCCTGTATGTTTTATTCATTTGCTTTAGTTTAATGTCCAAACCTTCATTTGAGCACTAATGATATCATTTTATGGTGTATGATTTTCCCAATGTTATGAATTTTCAATGTTACAATTGTTAAAATATCAACCATTATAATAACTACCATTTTCTTTATCTTCTAACAATCATGTTTTCATTAATATTCTAATTTAGTTTGATTGACCAACTTAATCTATAAGTATCATATAGTTCTTCCTCTAGTTTTCTTACATGCCCAAAACAATTTACTTAAATCATTATATAAATTAATCGGCTATAAATTATTTAACTTATAATTTTAAAGTATATATTTTAGTTATATTGATTTTGTTAATCTTGTAAGTTTTTAAGAAAGTTTATATTGCTTAATTTACTTTGATTTGATCAAAGTTAGGTAATTTTATAGTACGTGTTTATGTTTGATACAATTTGATTAGCAAGTTTGTTTAAATATAAATGGCTACAATTTAAGCAAATAAAATAATACAAAGGAATGTTGAACTTTTGTTAATTATTATTATTATAAATCCAACATATTAAATGAAACAAAATTATTCTTTTTCTTGTTTTACAAAAAAACATGATTCTCTTGTCACTTGCTGTGGTGGAGAACTCATCTAGGAGAGATCTTTTCAGACTTGAATCTTGGTCCTCGTTGTAAGTTTCTTTTATTTTATCCTTGTTGTCTTTCAGTGGGGTAGTAACCTCATCCTCAGATGAATTGACCTACAAAAGAAAATTAATCAACAAAACTCTTAATTTATAGAGTTTAATTAATTGTAAAAAAATTACTTACATCAACAACGCTTGTATTAACCCTTTCCTTCAAATTTGAAAATAGGTCTGAATCTTCAACATCATCTTGAACATTATGGTACTTGTTCATAATTCTTGGTCTGTAGATAGCTTAACAACTGTAAAAAGGTTATCTGAAAAGCACTTGCATGTCTATCAAATTTTGAATTTCCTTTGGAAGAGTCTGCAAGAAAATATTTATTAATTGTTAGTTTTTAATTATCATAAATTTAATATTTTAACTTTAAAATTAATTCATATTTTTTATTATTTACCTGCTCAACACTTTTCATTTTCAAAAAGTTTGCAGTTTTGCCAATTAGCTGAATAGCTTCTTTATCCCAGATTAAGAACCGTGAATTTCTCGTTCCATCAACCACACTAATATGTAACTTGTATCTGAAAAACAAAAAAATATTATTATAATTTTTGAAAGGTTAATTTATGTATTTAATGTAAAAGTTTTTGACGTACCTTATATTACCATTACTTCCCAAGACTCCACATCTTTCGCAATAGAAAGAATCTGCAACTGACATCATTTTCCTTGGACATTTTTTGCAAGAAACATACCACCAATCTACATTCGATTCCACTTCTACTATTTTTCCTAACACCCAATACCTTCCATCCTAATCAAACAATTATATGTTAGAACTTATGCTACATTTATTACCTTCGGAAAATAGTTTAGTAAGTCATATTACTTCTTCAATCTCATGAATTTGGTCAATCGCACGAATCATGTGTTTTGAGGTTACCAAATCATCTTCGATTGTTGTAGATGGGGTTAAAGAAATGTTGCTTATTGGAGTAATTGATTTGCCCTCGCAAACCAAATTGTTAAGAAGACATAACATAAATTGTTAGTTATTTTGTATAAATCATAATAAGATATTGTAATTAAATATTATATTAGTATGTGTATACCTGTTTTTAAAATCATTTATCTCCGTTATATCTTCATTTATAATAACTCTCAAAACGTGAAATGTACTTGATAATCGAGTCTCTCCCATGAAAATTTTTACCCAAAACATTTGAAGTAATAAAATAACCGCTGGATCAGTATTTGCTTCCAAAAAATTTATAAGTTGATCAACTAAATCACCCCCACAAAGTACATGATACCGACTTGCCTCTACCAAAAATAGTGCAAGAAATTAGATTTGGATTTCATTAATATTTATATGAGAATAATATATCTGTAAAATATTTAATATATATCCTTAGTTCCTTACTCAACATCTTCAAGAACTATGTCTAGCATCTTTGTTGTTCTTCCTTGAATTTCTTTTACTTGTAGTGAATATTTGGAAGCCAATTTACCAACTGCATCTGCAATTATAAAAAAAAAACACAAAATGTGGATACAAAATGTTTGTAAAACAGATTATGTTGTGTGACAGTGCATGGTGTGTGTGTATTTACTATTTAACAATAACTGTGCTTACCGAATATGACGTTCTCATCTTTAACATCCAATTTGAAGATTTCTTTAAATGTTTTAAATTCAAAAACATTCCTTGGAAATGTTTTTTAGAATATTTCGGTTACTTGTGTTTTATGCATAAAAATAATTTTGTATTTTGACATGGTTGAACTTATTTTCCATGAATTTGCAGCAATAATAAAGTTTTTAATTGCATATGAACGAAGTAGCTTAAAATTTGACTCATATTTTTCAATCTGCGGGCCTTTAATTGTTGAAACAATTCGTGAGCCCTGAAAAAAATGAAAATAATATTAGATGAAATAGTGAATCAATGCACATTAATTTTGATATATTAATATCACACAAATACCTTTTCGTCATAGAACACACATTCAACGCTATACGGACTTTTGTTATCTTTATAACGATGACGTTTGAACATTCTGCAAAGCCTCAACTTCATTGCCCATTCAATCTTGTTGGGATTAATCAAACAAAAAAGAGGAGGCATTTTCTAGTATAATTTATTTGCAGTAATGAAATAAAAGAGTGCAGTAATATTCTGAGATGGAGCCACTTATATATATATATGAGAGTTTTGCATTGAATACTCTAGTGACTCTCCATCTTCCCAAGTTGTTCATATGCAAAAGTAATTCAAATTCAGTTAATTTTCTAATACAATAAGGCTGGCCCGTATTCAAGAATTTTAGCAAACAGTTAGTTCATGAAGCCAAACAGTTAGTCAAGATTCATATCCAATTAATTAGTGAAATAATTTTTTTTGTGAATAATAAAATAAGGCTAGCCCGTATCAAGAGATTTAGCAAACAATTGGTCCAGATTCAGGAAGGCAAATAGTTAGGCAACATTCTTTTCCAATTAATTAATGAAATAATATTATTTTATTATTATTACCGGATAATAATAAAATAGCAATTGGTCCAGATTCAGGAAGGCAATCTTTTAGTGCTGCAGATTGGGTCCAATCTTTTCCTCCATAGTCGTATAACGCGGCATGACGACTTAGCTCTCACATTTAAGTCTCATCTTCTGGCTCTTTATTACTTTGTACGTATCATCGCTAGAGCTGTCTAGGTGGGTTGGCGGGGCGGACCAACCCACAACTTCCTATAACCTACCGTTTGGCGGGTGGGGCGGGCCAACCCATGAAATGTGTTGGGTCGAGAAATTACAACCCAACCCAATTCATCTTGGGTTGTGGTTTAGGCGGGCCAACCCACCAACTTTTTTCCCAATTAATCTAAATAATAAAAATAATCATAAATAACAAAAAAAATGTCACAATTAATTAAAAAATTTATATTTTCTACTAGTATATTTTTAATAGTGTTTTCTAACAACTTTCTCTAATATTTATTGTAACGACCCGAGCCCGAGAGCCCGGTCCGCTATATATAGTCCACACACTGGTCCACTGAGCACGCATCACCTTGGGTCATCAGGCCCACCACAAGCCGACCAAAAGTCCATGGATGATGTTGGTGTCCAATAGTAGTGCATGGCTACCTTATAAATCAAACACAAGTCTCACATCTACCCGATGTGGGATTGGGGTATTACAATCTCCCCCACTCAAATTCTTGACGTCCTCGTAAAGGCCGAATCGTACCCCGAGCGATACATGATTCAAGAGGTGGCTCGTACGGGGATCAAGAGGTGGCTCCCACCTTCTGTGGTGTAGCACTTTGGCCCGCACAGCACTTTGTTCCCACATTTCCTACCGGAACATTTCCTGGCCGAACCCGCCTCGATACCATTTGTAACGACCCGAGCCAGAGCCTTCTGGCTACTGCTAGCCCATACCCACACCCTGCTTACTCTTGAGCACGCAAAGATCTTGGATCATCAGGCCCACCACAAGCCGACCCAAAAGTCCATGGATGATGTTGGTGCCCAGTAGTAGCGCATGACTATCTTATAAATCAAACACAAGTCCACATCTACCCGATGTGGGATTGAGGTATTACATTTATAGTATAAAATGAGAAAAAAATAGAAGTAAGAAACTATTTTATCATTACTCTTTTTGTATATTCTTTTAATCATTTTTTCTATAAATATTGCGGTTAATATACCTTATTCTGACATCTTTAGTTGTTATAAATGTCATTTTTTTGAATGAATTCAAAATCATTTACTAATATTTCAGATATAAAAAATAATTTTACATTTTGAGGGAAAAATGATTTAAACTAATTATTTCAAACTTATGACTTGGTTATCTGAGACTAGTATATGGTGGGCCAACCCGCCCCGCCCCGGGCCGCCCCAACCCACCTCAACCCGCAACCCACCGCGGGCTTAACCCATTTGACCCACCTCCTAATAGGTTCATATTTTCCCAACCAAATCTGTAAGATCCCGATTCCCGGTTAGCTTGAATTGCGTGCAATGCTCGCATCTCTTCTTCGGTTGATCGCTTGTTTGGTTGTGAGAGAGTCTAAATGTGTATGAGAGACCACATTAAGACTAAAACACTTTTAGGAGATGTCATTTAGTGGTTGACTTGTTAAAGTCAAAAGTCGTAACCCGACGATAGTCGAAATGCGACGCGATTGAGAGTTTATGCGGGTTTTGTGTTTCTGACCTCGATTTGGTCCCAGATCTTTACATGATGATTAAATAACATGTTTAGATGTGTTAGACTTCTAATTGGATGTATTCCATAAGTCTCGTGAAGTTTTGACGCCTCGAGAATAGCAATTCTCCTTATCGCGTAGTTTGAGATGGGCCAGGCTAACGTCTCGCCTTTCGGAGCCTATTTCCCCATCTGTTGAGCATCATCTGAGAGGCATTCAGGCCTATTTTGTAGCCCTAATAGGTGTTTACAATCATGGGTTATTACCCATCGGTTTGCTGGTGATTTCATTCGGTTTCATTTTTCGGATAGCAAGTAGTTACGTTGGCGCTCTGCTTTGCCCCAAGTTGTTGTTTCGGTGTTGTTTATGGGAGTCTAGACCTACTTTAAAATTGGTTTGAGACTTGGATGGACTAGTTTAATGTTTGAGGACTTTAAGGGTTCAATTGTGAGCCATTTCGAAGCATTTAGACTCGAGAACGCACGCGGGAGAGGCCGGGATCGAGCGAAGATTGGACAAAAACCCTAATTGCTGGAAATACACTGATGCGGTCGCATCAGTCAAGCCCTAAGCGACCGCAAGGGGTCCTGTTACAGAATGACGGGATTTTTGACCTTTTTATGTCCGAAATTTGACCTCTCAGCCCATTTTTAAACCACAATTTGACCCAATTACTTAACCTAAACTAATCCTAACATCTATTAGGAGATTTAGGGGTTAATTAGTGAAGTAATTAGTGATTTAATCTCACATATAAAACCCTATCAGCCGCACACTTTCATTCCATTCAGCCAAGACAGAAATTCGACCTCCCCCATTTCTCTTCTGCGAACTCAACAGAGAGCTTGAGAGGGAGAGCTTGAGAAGGAGGTTATTGGGTCTTGAAGGGCTGAGCTTGGTGTCCATTGCTAGGGTCTTCTTCTTCCCCATTCAACCCACAAGTTTGAAGAGAGAGAAGTGAAGGGAAGACTTCATTTTTGGGGTTTCAAAATCTGGCAGTTTGGGAGGCCGAAATTGGTAAGTTTCAACCTTCCTTCCTCTTCTTTTTAGGCTCCATTGACCCTAGGGAATCAACCATGTGTGCTATGTGGGTCAATGGAAGCCATTGTTAGGGTTTCTAGAAATGTATGAACCCTAGGAATTCAAGTTTATGTTAGAGCTTGATTGGCCTATGTGAGACCATGCCTATGTGAAATTCATGTTCTAAATTGCCTATTGAACTTGATTATGTTGATTTTTCATGAAGATTGATGTTGGTTTGGTTGAGGTTCTTGGAGGGTGTCTTGCCCTAATTTTGTTTTAGCTTGCAAATTGATGATGTAAGCTTGATTAATGTGTTTTATATGCTTAATAGAGTATATTAAACTTTGCTATATGAATTGATTATGGGTATTGAGCTTGGATGACAAAGATGCTTGGAAGGGGATTTTCCCCAAATTATATTTGGCTTGTTAAAGATGATGGTAAGCCTAATTAGCATGTTATACATGTTTAGTGGAGTTTATTGAACTTAGTTGTGTTGATTAACCATGAGTATTGAAATTGGTTTGGTTGAGATGCTTGGAGGGTGATTTGCCCTAATTTGGTTTTAGCTTGCAATCTAATGATGTTAGCTTGATTAATATGTTTTACAAGCTTAATAGAACATATTGAACCATGTGGTGAATTTTAAATCATGAATTGAACGTTATGATTGGTATGATGACTTGGATGATATTATGCACAAGATGGCTAAATTATTCTAAGTTGCATTGTTAATTAGTTTGTTGGGTTTATATGAGTATATTGAACATTGGGATTGTGGTTTTGGGCGATAGTTATGAACATAGGGGGTTGATGAAGCCTAAGCTTCTCATCCTTGAATTTTCGGAAAACTTAGATTGAACTCAACGGAGTTAACCTTTGGGTTAGTATGAATCCTAGGAACTATAATTTTAAGTCCTACGGAATTTTGGGTAGAATTCATGGAGGTTGAGCCTCCAAGAAGTTTTGGAGTGTGTGAAGCACACTTGATTATGAGAACTTATATGATTCTCGGTTGTGTTGTTTATGCTAGTTGTGGACGAATTGCATGACTAGTTTGATAGTAGAGTGTTTACCTACTTGTTTTGAGCATATGAGTATATATTACTTGTGCTTGGGTTTTGAGTCCATTTGAGTCGGTTTGGTTGAGTTTTGGTGGGACGATACATCGTCTTCACGAATTGTGAGATTCGTGATCGCGATGGATCGCCGTAGCTTGCACACACCCCTCCATCGATGGCCACGGTGGGGAAGTAGTTTATCTTAGTTGTAGTAATACACATGACTTTGATAACTATGGAACTCGGCGGAGAACTGTCTCGGGGACGTCGATATCTACGAGAGGATATCGAGGGCACATAAAGGTTTTGCACGTGTTTTGCGAGGCGACACGCGGAGGAATTTGGGTAATGGTATCATATCCCTTATACATGAATTGTTTCACAAGTGCTTAAGTGAATAACGTGCTTGGTGAATTGGATATGATATGATGTTTGTTTTGGTTTCTTACATGTTATACTTAATAGATAACATATGGATTAATGTTGTAAGCATGTATGCTATCACATGAGTATTATTGGAATGTGGTTTTATGCCAAAGGTATTAATCATTATTGTTAAGTTTGTATGCCTTGACATGTAAATCATCGGAAGGCTATGTTATATCAATAACAAGAATTATGATCGTTAAGCATATAATTGTCTTGACATGGATTTTAGTGAGATGTTATACTACAATGATAACATGTTTTATTAATGTTGAGCATGGATGCCATAACATGATTTTATATAAAGTTATTTCATGACGATAGCATGATGTAATTTATGATTGAGCATTATGCCATGATAGGAAGTTACGGTTAGTAACTTACTAAGTCTTTGTGACTTACGTTTATTTGTTGGTTGTTTTCCCTAGATCCGAGCCGAGCGTGGATCCAAGTAAATCAAGAAGATTGCGTTGATGAAGTATTATTTTCAAGGTTGCTACTTAGATAGATTATTTGTTTTTGGTGAGGTCGTTGGGAAAGATGAAGTTATGTAAACTTCATGTTGGGTAGCAACCTAAATGTGAATTGTGTTATTTGTAATTATATTGCTAGATATTCTTTTGGTACCGTGACAAGTAAGTCGTGCTTGATGTATATTTATGGTTATACCTCCATATGTTTTCTTGTTGTTAGTACTTATCATTATCGGTACTTATGTTGTTGTTGTAGCCGACTTGTTTTAGTCGCTTAATTTGGTGATCATGTTTTATATGCTTTAATGCTAGTAAAGTATTATGTTTGTACTCCCGCATGTGTTTAGCCGTTGAGTTGTTAGACTAGAGTCTTAGACTTAGTGTAATGTTGGGTTCCTAGTAGCTTCGCCGATGACTTGGTTTATTTTATGCTATATATTTGAATTGCATAACGGGAGTTTGTTCTACGTGCCCAATGTTGCGCACGCGAGTCGAATTTTTGGACCGAGAGATTAATCATCTCTTTGGTTGTTTTAGTTTGAGCTTGTTAGCCGGGCGCCCGGCTTTATTTCATTTAGCTTCCGCATGTGTGTTTTGAGTTGTCGGTGTATCGCCGTTATGGCCTACCCATTATTTGCTACTTGTTGTTGTTATTTGTTCTTCCGCGGCACGACCTTGGGATCTCGTATTGGGATCCGGGTCGTCACAGTCGTTGGTATCGAGCTATGATTATAAATTTAGCTTTCAAAGGGATAGGTTCCTTGGCTTTGGGGGTTGGATTTTTTGTGTGATTTATTTTATCTTAACGTCGAGAGTTATAGCATGTTAAGATGTTTGAACTAGAATAGAGGTTAGCACTAGTAGAGGTACCAATGTTGATATGTATAAGGTGGTACTAGTAATATCCATGATTGAGATTCCACTTAGGAGAATTGGTGGCAAATATGATGATATTGTGAATTAATATTTAAGTGAAGATCACGAGTTAATGCATTGGAGTAGCACACTTAATTACCTTGAGAATGAGACTAGGAAGACTCCATAAATTGTGAAAGAGTTAAGGATTAAGGATGAGGTGTTACGGGCAATTTATTCCATAACGGACTACTGATTCCCAGTTGAGAGAGGTCGTGGTTTATACTTACGAGAAAAAATTAAATATTAAGGAGCACTTTGAGAGAGGACCTCAGGGAATATTAAGGTTGATGATGTGGTTAGAGGGCTTAGTACCTCTGAGCGTAAAGGCAAATCCGTAGATTAATAAGCGGAGTGATGCTTTTACCTAAAATCATAGATGAAAAGGTGATAATTTGTTATATAAATTTCGTTTGAGAAATAGGACACCGAGTGTAGGTGTTGGAACAATATAGACAAGTGTTTAGTCGATGGTGGTGATCACATAGAATGGATTGCCTTAAATTGAGGATTAATGACTCTAAGAGCGCTAATAAGCGATCTAGTGACCCTTAGTGAAATGGTTATAGGCGAGCTAGGGTTTGAGGTTGTATCGTGCGTGGCGGTTGGCCATTATTATGGAGTTTTGAGACCTACCTTGGATAGGAGGTAATTCATTATACGGATATTATGGTTGCTATTATTGCTATTATGAGTGCACGTTGTATCGGTAACTCATATGCATTAATACATACATTGCATTGTGTGTTGAGATTTAATTATTTTTGCTTTCCTCGATTTATGGATATTATTGAGGAGGATGTCCCGTATGGGATTGGTTTACGGTTTGGTTGAAATTTTGATTTGTCGGTAGGCGATCATAATAAAGTAATACGGTTATGTAAGCCTATATGGATGGCGATGTTATACATATGTGAATATTGAATATGTGTTAATGCTACTAGTGGTAAATACTAGTGGTGCGTTAAATTTGTATGCTCTATAGAGATATGTGTACAGTAAAATAATGGTACTTTGTTGTGTGATTTTTATGCGAATAGGACGCGCTTGAATTGCACGATCGATACTTAGTGGTTTTGAGATGGATTGCGGTTATTACGAGCAAGAATACCGCTAAGTCGCGACTAATAGGGTGTCGTTGTCGCTGCGAGAGTATTTCGTGTGTGTTTTAACGAATACGAGATTTTGGACTAAGGTAATGAAGGACTTCACGTAGTTTTGACTTGTGAGTACTAGAGTGAATGATACCTCTTTACTCGAGTTACTACGGAAGTATTGTTAGGCGAGTATAGTGATATACGAACCTTGCTATTTGTTAGAGTTGCCCTTGTTTAGAAAAATTATCACGAGGGAATTCTTATGCGCGCTTTTCTGCTTTGTGATATAAACATGTACGAATAGTTTCGAAATCTCATGCGCTATATTAGCCGTTTGATTAACCGATATGCATGATTATGAGTTACATGAGTTTTATGCATTACATGAATCATGGGAATTACATGGAGTGTATGAGAAGATGTATGATGATACTTGGTTATTTTATATCACATTTGCATGATATACATGTGTACATGCGACACTGTTAATGATATGAATTTTATCATGTCGTTGATGATTTAAAATTTTGAGTAAGATATATTTGTGATTTTGAAGTATAGACATAGCTTATGTCGGTGCGTGTGTTATCTTAAAAGGAGAATTAATATATGATCTTTATATGCGAACATGCATGGTAGATGCATTTTGTTAAAAAGAAAAGACATGATTTATAAGAGTAATAAATATGTCTAACGGAAATAGTTGTATTTGAGCATGAACATGCTTATATGCATTAGTGAGCAATGTAATTTGTTTAATGTATAGCATGATAAAATCTTGATTCTCATGCCTTGTGAATATACCATGATTACAACCGTTGCATGATTAGGTGAGATGTAGCAAAGGATGCTTAAGATTTTTCTCATAACCCTTCGCATCCTTGTAACTAAGTTTTGAAATCCAATTTAGCCGGTACCCTAAATTGGTGATCAAAAGAGGTTCGTTGGTGGACTAGGATTGGTAGTAAGGTGTTAGAAATTGACTAAACCTCTTTAAGAAAAGGAAAATGAATGGAATAAACTTTCACATGATGCTATTATGTGCATTGTCTATGATTTGGAAGTCAGAGCATGACTTGCATGATCATGAATGTTAACTTATGTGTTTAGAAGTGTGTTTTGGAACACTCTTCCTTAAATTGTGAATTGCTCTATCGGCCATTTTTTTTACCTCTCATGACTTTGAATTCTTGTACTTATATTTCATGTTGTAGTCTGGCAAGCAAATAGTTTCTGGAGACTTATGTTTATAAAGTCCTTGAATACGCCCGAGGATATATTTGGAATTCACATGCTTAATTAATTAGTCATGGAATTATGACTCAAGTATGAGTCACGATATTTTCAACCTAAAGTGCTTGGTATTATGGTTATTGAAAATTTTTGAACTTGTGAATGTGGGATTTTTGGTAGTTGGTTTTACCTCCTTGGTTGATTTGTAAGATAGTAGACTCCGAGACCGAGTCTAGGTTTGGGTTCGAGTGGGGATAAAGAGTACCCAGTTCACGATGAACCAAGATGGATTTTCGACTTTAAGAGTAAAGTTTGTGTTCCTTCGATGATGTGCCTCGACAAATAGTTTCTAGAATCGAATGTTTATGGTATGCTTAAACTTGTTATCTTTTTAAACTTTGGGGTTTGTGTACAAGATTGGTTAGTACCGCTCATATGTGTTTCGCGACTCGAATATGAGTCATAATATTTCCAATCTAAAGAGTTTTATGTGGTTGTGCCTATTAAGAGGTTTTGAAACCCGAAGTTTGGGATCACGTAGTTTGATCCTCATATACCGGGTTTGGTTATTGTGATGGTAGACTCTGAGACCGAGTCTAGGTTTATGGTTTTGAGCATCGAGTGTTTACTCAGATTGTGAGACACCGTAGTGGTGTCTGGGTATTCCATGTTGAGGTGATGACCTAGCATTGGTTTGAGCGCCTAGAATTCGACTAATTCTTTTAAGGGGAGAGGATGTAAGATCCCGATTCCCTGCTAGCTTGAATTGCGGCAATGCTCGTGATCTCTTCTTCTGCTGATCGCTTGTTTGGTTGTGAGAGAGTCTAAATGTGTATGAGAGACCACATTAAGACTAAAAACACTTTTAGGAGATGTCATTTAGTGGTTGACTTGTTAAAGTCAAAGTCGTGAACCCGATATAGTCGAATGCGACGCTGAGAGAGTTTATGCGGTTTTGTGTTTCTCGACTCGATTTGGTCCCCATCTTTACATGATGATTAAATAACATGTTTAGATGTGTTAGACTTCTAATTGGATGTATTCCATAAGTCTCGCGGAAGTTTTGACGCCGAGAATAGCAATTCTCCTTATCGCGAAGTTTGAGATGGAGCCAGCGAACGCCTGCCTTCGAGCCTATTTCTATCTGCCGAGCATCATCTCGAGAGGCATTCAGGCCTATTTTGTAGCCCTAATAGGTGTTTACAATCATGGGTTATTACCCATCGGTTTGTGGTTTCATTCGACGCTTAGATAGAAGTAGTTACGCCTTGCGCTTGGCTTTGCCCCTGTTGTTTCGTGTTGTTTATGGAGTCTAGACCTACTTTAAAATTGGTTTGAGACTTGGATGGACTAGTTTAATGTTCGAGGACTTTATGGTTCAATTGTGAGCCATTTCAAGCATTTAGACTCGAGAACGCACGCGGAGAGGCCGGATCGACGAAGATTGACAAAAACCCTAATTGTCGGAAATACACCGATGCGGCTCCGCCAAGCCCTCAAGCGACCGCTAGGGGTCCTGCATGTAATGACGGATTTTGATCTTTTTATGCCGTCCGAAATTTGACCTCTCAAACCCATTTTTAAACCACAATTTGACCCAATTACTTAACCTAAACTAATCCTAACATCTATTAGAGATTTAGGTTAATTAGTGAAGTAATTAGTGATTTAATCTCACATATAAAACCCTATCAGCCGCACACTTTCATTCCATCTC
>JABEVN020003159.1:0-19177 GCA_013146195.2 Codonopsis lanceolata | reverse complement strand
TTTCCTTCCCGCACACGAAGCGTCTGGCGAGCATTGGTTCCCATTCGGAAGGCTTGTTTGTAAATACTTGGCAATGGCTAAGTTTTCAAGGTAAGGAGCAGGCCAGACCTACTCGGGATTCTCTGAGAGAGGCTTTGGAATCCCGAGGCATTGACCTTGTTCGGATCGAGCGAAGTTTAAAATAATTGGGGTTGGAACAACGAGTGATGCGCCCAGTTTTCTTATCTATAGAAAAAAGAAAGAATTTTCTGAAGAGCTCCATGCTCGGTTCAAAGCTAAGGAGTCTACAGGCAACGATGTACGCGATCAAAAATCTAACGGTGGTCAGAGTCAAGTTGCAGGGAAGAGCATTGTTTATTAAAAGGAATTCGGCAAAGAAAGGATCTAAGGGTAATCTAAGACCTACCAAAAAGAAATCGAAGTAAAAAACCATCCGGTCTCCTTGAAAGTTATGACCGACTTCATCGATATCTAAGTCAAAAGCTCTAACAGGTAGTTCTTGGGATCCATGCCTAGAGAATAAAACCGACTAGATACGTCATCTTCGTTGTTTAAGTCGTCCCATGTAATAAACGGGGTGCTGGTTGAAGCAGTTTGTTTCCCTTTGGCTAAGTTTTGGTTCTCTGGTCTGCTTGAGCTAGGAAGATTTTCTACTGCTTGCTCGGTAATGGTTTGAGGTGCCCGGGGACACCTTTGTCGTATAAGTGGAATCTCTTCTCGCTCAGTTCCTTCCGAGCTCGAAGATCTAGTGTCTGGGCTTTCTTCATGTTCTGGGGGGGGCTCCACGGTCCTATGCTCGTCCTTCGATCTCGGAAGAAGTTTTATCATCAGAAGACATCCTACAGGAATCGAGGAATATAGGTTAAACCCTGCTCGGGGTAACAAGCAGAAATAATTAAAAACCCGTGACAAGCAAGGGTTTATCCTCAAACCAGTAAACGGGGCACTGGTTAAGATGCTCCTCGATTCCGACTGGAAATTGACCAAGTTTATGTGGAGTCTATGGGTGTGGAATCCTTAAAAGGTAGAAATCAGAAAGGTTCAGACGAAACAATTGGGTCATTCTAATTCTAAATGGGTCGATCTAAGAGGGAATGCAAAACCCAGAAAAAAGGTATTCTGGATTTCAAGATGAAGGGTTTATGCAAATCAAGACTGAAAGTACAAAAAGAGCAGAAGAAGATAGAAGCCATACCTGTTGATCGTTGAGTGGATCGGAGAAACTGATGTAGATTGCAGAAGAGAGCTCTGAGAATTTTTCCGTACAGATTTGGTAGACGGAGATCAGAATGTTTTTTTGAATCTTCGACTTCTCACGAAATTGGCTTTAGAAAAATTCAGAAGACGGTAAACGTTCAAAATGGAGGAGGGTTTCGGTTTTTATATCGCTTGGTAACCGCCGTTTGGGAAGTTCCTCATCATTGCAGCACAAGGATCGAGGCAGCATTTAATGCCTCAGGGGAAGTGCACCCGTGTAAGTGCACAGACGGCGGGTAATGGCTCATATCCCCAAAAAACCCTTTTTGGCTGGCTTCCATTTTCAACTATCAATTAAAAGCAACTCGGTGTATTTGTGAAAGCCCGTATTTTGAAATGATTTGATTGGGAAATTTATAGTTCTCCTCGCTTTGAGCATGAATACTTGGAAGACAAGGAGTAGGGGGCTACTGAGCTGCTCGGCCCAAGAGGCCCAAGCCGCGAGTCACGTTTTTAGCACGTGAACACCATTCAATCAATATACGAGCATCTAAAAGTCAAAGTTACGAGGAAAGGATGAAATGGTTCTTGTGTATCCCGAGCAAGACCTTGGTCTTCGGCGAGCAATAGATATTACCGAGCTGGGGGCTTGACCAGCGAGCATGAGCATGAAGCGAGCATGATGTGTCAGGCTCGTTAACTTGACATTGATGGTGGTTGAGGACGGTTATGTCCGGATAATTCTCTGTTTAGCCGTTGGGATTAATGGTATAGTTAATGGGGCATTTAATATGCCCGCCATTAACTCACCATGAATGTTGAGTAGGCGATTATGGCGATTATACTCTCCAGCGACTATAAAATCCCTGGAAAATGAAAGGGAAAGGTACGTGATTTTATATTGCTAGCTAAAACTCTGCCAAAATACATACTCTCTGGCATTCTTGTACTTCACACGTTGGAGGGCTTTTGCAGGGAGCCCTGCCCACTAGTTCAGCTTTGCTTGTTGGTGCTTTTTGCGGGAGTTGGTGTGGCGACCCGGCCGGACTCGATCTGGGAATCGAGGTCGTGCCACCAAGACAAGCTAAAAGGCGGACAAGCACACTTCTAGCATAATGAGTGCGAGTCAAGAGTTGAGCCATCAAGCTCAAAACGGGCAGGGAATGTAAGGCCATAACGGCGTCTGAGAATAATAAAATCAATACACGTGGAGGCGAATCATAAGTGGGACCAAAGCCTATAATTCTAAACCAAGGAATACAAAGTGAGAGACAACTATCTCTCGACAAATCTACGACTGCGCGTGGCCGCAACATTGCGCATGAGGTAACAAACCATCGGAAAGCCTAAGGCTGATTCGGCAAGCAACAAGATCCCGATACTGATAAACAACCACTCCAGCGGCTATAATATCGGAGGACAAATCAACTATAAGAATAAGAGATTAAACACTAACAACTAAACCAATGTCTCTCGACTAAAGTTGTCGGAGGCGAAATAATAGCACAATACTAGATCATGCGAGCTAAACACATGCTTTCGAAATAATAAGGGAATAACTCTAATAGATACAACGGCTCGACCAAGCAAGTCGGCTCCCAAAATATCGATAACAAGATACTATCATTATCTACCCAAGTAAAGTATCTCATAACTTTACATTAGGTAAAGTCTCACGAGATTCATAATAACGATAATAATAAAATCCCCAAGCTTAAAGCGGGAAGACCACTATCCAACAAGCACCCAGCTGCATGGCGCACTACTCGAGCTTCTTGCAAAAACTAAGGAAGGAAAACAAACACGAAATGAGTCATAATGACCCGATAAGCTACTAAATGCAATTGTATGGCATAGCATGGCGTGGCATGGCATAATGCAAAGCATGTATAAAATCATGGCATCTGATATCGTATACCAACAATAAACTTGTATTAAGTCATCAAGTAACATAAACTTCATAAACCACATAGCACGTTATCTTTCATATAAGTGCTTATAGTAAGCCACATAAGGGATAGAGAAGATACCCAAATAGCGTCGTTGTGTTGCTCCTGCAATACACAATGTTATACTTTATCGTGCCACAATCGATGCTCTGTGATTACATCGACTTTTATCGAGAACCACTCGATTTAGATAGCACCAATGGCCAGCGTATTGTTACGGCAAAGGGGCTACTTCCCATTGCGCCAACAATGGAGGTGTGTGAGGTCAGGCGGCGATCCATAGCGAATCTGAATCTTACGATTCGTATAGGCGATGTATCGTCCTACTGACGTATAAAACCAATCCAAATAATGCCACTGGACTTTTATGCAATGCACAGTAGATATTTACTCGCATGCTCAAACAAGAATCAAGACCGACCATAGCGGACTTATCAAATCAAGTAGGACATAAAGCTCTACACACCAATTTAACAATGCACATATTTGCACATACTTAACAAATCCAACCAACTTATAAGTTTAGTCAAAGAACCACATAATGAGGTACTCATAATCCTCAAGTCATCACCCAATCAAAAGTAGCATATAAGCTCAAGAAATCACAACACGAGGTCTACCATAATCCTCTACTCGAGATTTAACCAAAGACTATTATTTTAGTCTAAGAACAATCATAAATTAAGACTTAGCATTTTAGCTTCACTTAAAGGTACACCGGACTCAACCATAGTCCCAATCGTCATGTATACTCGACATTCTCAAACCAATCTCAAGGGTACCAAAACTATTCCGTAGTCATATCCGCAAGTGCTTTCATGTGCACGCGACCAAATCCCTAAAGAGAACTCATTCAAATAATCATTCCTTAAAGTAATACGAGATCATAGATTGGTCTCTAATGCTCCGTGCCCTAACGAGCACGCTCTAAATAAATCCCCAATAAGCCTCTATATCGTGGGTGTCACAAATGGTACACAATTCAAGATGCTCGGTACTCACAATCAAAACCAACCAAACCCGAACATCGTAGGATTTCAACCTAAGGCTCACTAACATCTTATTGAACCTAAAATGACTCCATTGAGTCTTAATATCGCATTTCATTAAATACACATTTCATAAATCCCAAAATTAACACATCATTCAAGTCTATAGAAATTCTCCCAAAAATAATCCGGGCTTGTTTCCCAAGCCTAAAAATCCAAGAACTCAACATAATCATAGTCAAACGAAACCCAAATGTCGTAGGACTTTCACTCGAGTTTATTAACACATTATTGAACTTATTAAGACTCCGTTGAGTCTAAATACTAAGTTTCATTATTTACACACTTCATCAATTTCAACATCTACACCCACTTCAATTAACAACAATTTCTCCAATAATTCGGGCTTAATCCTCAAGCCCTAAAATTCACAACAAACCCAACATAAATCATAACCCATTTCATAAATCACATAATTTCAATTAAGTGATCCTACTCATGTTATCTAGTGAGTTCACACTTCCAAAGCCCCAATCATAGGCATACATCCACAATAAATCCAAGTAACATATGGACATGATTTCTAGCATGCTCATAATCCTAGAAACACAAGATGAAGAGTAACAATATACTTCAACAATCATATAAGTCATCCTACATATGCTTTTGACAAGTTCACATGCTCAAATCACAAATTAAAATCACACAAAGCAAGTATGTGTACTCATTGACCTCAAATAGCATAGAGTTTGTTTTCCTTAGGATCAATGAGTACAAAATCAAAAAGAGAAGAAGTAACTTACTTGTATTCTACACCCAAGAAATCAAGGAAGAAAACTATTCGGTTGAAAGTGATCTACTCTTCAAGCTCTACACTTTTAATGAAGGTGGCTTGAGCAAATGGAGGATGGATCATGGAGGATGAAGATGAGAGCTTCAAGAATCCATGGGAGAGTCTTGGAGAAGAAATGCCGTATTTGGAGAGTGAAGGAGAGAAATGAGGGTCAAAATCTGCAAATGTGGCTTATATTGGTCTAAAAATTGAGTGGGACAAGTGTCAACATGATGTGGTATCTTTTAAATCTGATTTTTGTTGCTTAATAGATCATTAAAGCTCTCTTAATCCACTCTTAAAACATGTTAGAGATGTTAGGACATAAGTAAGGAGGGTTAGGGAGGTTTAGGGTCAATTAGGATGGGGGTTAAGGGTCTAATTGGTCACAAATCAGATTGCAAGAGAAAATTCCGTAGGTGGTTCCAGGACTTGAGGCGGGCGCCTCACACATGTCCAGGCGGGCGCCTGGACTTCTGGGAGCTTATGTTCATTTTGCAATGCTCTCAGCATTGTCCCGCGAGCTGGTGATCAGAATTCGATGCGAGCGCATGGTCCAGCCCTTGAACTTGGTCTAAACATGTCCTAAATGGTCCCAAACTCATGGGAAACCATTCTAAGGTCTAACCCAACTCAAAACAAGTTGGAAACACACCCGAACAACTCCCGAAACAACTCGGAGCGAAACCGGGAAGAGGTGCAACAACGTGCAACCCCGATTTAATGAACTAGCAATTGATCGAGCAATGAAAGGAGACTTTTAAGGCAAGTCTAAGGGCTAATGAAGAAGCTTAAATACTTCTAGGAAGTTTAACAACAACTAGGGAAATAAGAGTCCCAAAGGAGAGACGATTACGCGACTCGATTCCCGAACTACGCGATAGAGACGAGCACTATCTCCAAAGCTTCCAAATCATCGATAGACTTAAGGAACACCTCCAACTTGAAGTCTAATACATCTAAACATGTTAATAAGCCATCATATAAGGGTCTAGGACCAAACCGAGGTCACGAACACAAAATGGAAGTAAACTCTCAATCGCGTCGCATTCCGACTATCGTCGAGTCACGACTTGTGACTTTAGCAAGTCAACAACTATATGGAGTCTCTTAATAGTGCTTTGGTCTTAATGTGGTCTCTCATACACATCTAGACCCTCTCGCAAACCAAACATACATTCGACAAAGGAAGAAGTGCAAGTATAGCACGCAAACCGGGCTAACGAAGGAGCGGGGTGCCACATGGGCTACAAGGATTATTGGATACGTTGAAAGCCAGGTATCCTGATTGGACTGATCCAGTGCATCCAGAAGATTTTGGACGCATCACACTGTAAGTTTCAATTTTCTCAAACTCATTTGGTTTAATTTCGGGATTTTTGGATGATGATTTTTCTTTCTTTCTCTTTTTTTGTGTGTGTGGAATATTAGCATGTATGAATGATGTATGTTAGCATGATAAATTAATATGAGAGCATATGTCTGCAAAAAAAAAATGAAATTATGTTATTTTGATTATGATGCATGCCTATTTTGACTGTATATTTTCAGATATGGAACATGTTAGTTTAGTGAAATAAAAACAAAATCATGCAAATGGATGTATAAATATATGATACCATTGACTTACTTTTTCAAGGAAACACACTATATGCATAAGATTCATGCCCCTGGTGGGTAAAAATATGCACATGAAGTGTTTGATAAAATGACCCAATAAATAGTAAAATTATATTTCTACTTATCAAATATCAAGAAAATGGCCTAAACCCGATCATGTCATTTACCTATATTCAAGAAAATGCACATATAAAATGACAGATAAATACATAGAATATGTATGAGCAAAAAGAAACGATACCACACATTATTGTTTTTTTTAAACATGAAAGAATGTACAAACAATATGGCATGAAGTACATATTTATGGAAGTAATATGGCATGGAGCACATATATTCATGGATGGATGACAAGAAAATGAAAATTTCATATGTTTCCTTTGTTGAGTGTGTGTGTGTGTGTGTGTGTTTTTTTTTTTGATTGATGATGAACATATTCATGAAAGCATAAGAATTGGTGAATTATGACAATGATGATAATGATGATGTTGTTTCTGTTTTTTGTGTTTTGTTTTTATTTGTTTTTGTTTTGTTTATTTGATTTTTGTTTATTTCGGAGGACTATATTTTCTTGGGGTTTTTGATTGTTGGTGTTTCTTTCTTTCAGGGACGGAAGAAACTTGAGCGACTACGGGCAAGCGCCGATGACATAGCCACGATCTACGAGTTGCTCCCATTGTAGGCCAAGTGTTTGGTGGAGCAGACCGGTCTGACGACATTTTTGAGAGCTGTGGGGTCCTTTCGCAGCTATATGTCAATACACGAAGTTTTGAGGGAGTATTGGTGGGACACCACCCATACTTTTCATTTTAGTTAGGGAGAAGCCACTATGACTCTTTGTGACTTCGCTGCTATTACTCGCATTCCTACTGGGGTTGGCAGGCATTTGACTCTAGATTTCAACCTCCAACATCAACATGAGGTGGTTGATCCTAAATTTGATCGAACAAGCACATGCTTTATTTTGACAGTCTGGGACTTTTCCTAGAATAATGGATTCTTTCTCCAGAGTATAGAACCTTCGCATTCCACCTGACTTTCAACTTCCCAAGATTGAACAGATCTCAGGCGAAGGGTCTATATTCTTTCTGGGATCCATCATTCGAATGGTCTAGGAAAATACCATCAAAGTTATTAATCAACCTCTGTGCATATATCTTTATTCATTTTCATATATTTTTGCACCAGGGATTGGTCAATAATTTTGAGGTATAAAAAGCGATCGGTGTGACACCCCGCTCCTTCGTTAGCTCGGTTTGCGTGCTATACTTGCACTTCTTCCTTTGTTGACTGTATGTTTGGTTTGCGAGAGGGTGTAGATATGTTTGAGAGACCATATTAAGACCAAAACATCATTAAGAGACTCCATATAGTTGTTGACTTGCTAAAGTCACAAGTTGTGACTCGACGATAGTCGGAATGACACGCGATTGAGGGTTTACTTGCGTTTTGTGTTCGTGACCTCGGTTTGGGTCCTAGACCTCTTTAAGATGGTTTATTAACATGTTTAGATGCATTAGACTTCAAGTTGGAGGTGTTCCTTAAGTCTATCAATGATTTGGAAGTTTTGGAGATAGCGTTCGTCTCTATCGCGTAGTTCGGGGATTGAGTCGCGTAATCGCCTCTCCTTTGGGATTCTTATTTCCCTAGTTGTTATTCAACTTTCTAGAAGTATTTAAGCTTCTTCATTAGCCCTTAGACTTGCCTTAAAAGTCTCCCTTCATTGCTCGCTCGATGCGAGTTCAGTTGTCGCCCTGGGTTGCACGTTGTTGCACCCCTTCCGGTTTCGCTCCGAGTTGTCTCAGGAGTTCTTCGGGTGTGTTTCTGACTTGTTTTGAGTTGGGTTAGACCTTAGAATGGTTGCCCATAAGTTTGGGACCATTTAGGACATGTTTAGACCAAGTTTTGGAGGTTCAGAGGCCCAGGCGACCGCCTGGACATAGTGAGGCGCCCGCCTCAAATGCTGAGAGCTTTGCAAAATGAAATACAGGCAGCCCGCCTGAGAGATGTGAGGCGCCCGCCTCAACATCGAATGCGCTACGGGATTTTTCCCCTGCTTTTGAGTTTGGACGAATTATACCTATCCTACCCTCATTAAACCCCCTCTAAACCCTTCCTAACCACCCATACTTAACCCAAATCATGTCCTAACATTAGTTGGAAGTTAATTAAGGTTAGTTTAGTGATTGTTTAGTCCTAATCTCTACTAATTGTACTTGGGAAATGTCATATGTGCCCTCCTCAATTTGGGGGTATAAATACCCAATCCCCCTTGCAATTTCCAGAAATCTCTTCATTCTTCCTCCTCCACAATACGTATTATAGAGAGAGAGAGTCCAAGGGAGATTCAAGCCCTAGCTTCCTTCTCTCTTCGATCCAAGACGATCCATCCACCCGATTGCCTTCAAACTTGGAATCTTGAAGCCCTCGACGAGTGTAGAACAACTTCACCGATCGGATTTGTGTTCTCTTGAAGTTTTCACTCAAGCTAGGTAAGTTACTTCCTTTGATTTTTGGTTCATTGGCCCTAAGGAAAACAACTTATATGCTATTTGTGGGCAATGAACACTTGATATGCTTTGTATGCCCAATTTTGGGGATTTTTGGAAGTATAAACTTGTTATGAGCATTTGTAGAGTGGTTTCTATGATTGTGAGGTATATGATTACTCTTCATCTTGTGTTTTTAGGCTTATGAGCATGCTAGAAATCATGTCCATATGTTATTTGGGTTCATTGTGGAAATATGCCTATTTTGTGTAATTTGGAGGTATGAACTTGTCAATGCCATGTGTAGGATGATTTGAAGGATGTTGTGAGTTGGGAGAAATGTGTTATCTCCTTGTTAAGATTTTTATGAATTTAGGGCTTGGGAATTAAGCCCGAATTATTTTGGAAATTGTTATAAATTGAAGTGAGTGTCATTGTTGAGATTGATGAAATGTATAAGAAATGAAACTTAGTATTTAGACTCAACGGAGTCGAAATAAGTTCAATAAAGTGTTAATGAACTCGGGTTGAAGTCCTACGACATTTGGGATTCGTTTGATTATGGTTATGTTGAGTTCTTGGATTTTTAGGCTTGGGAAACAAGCCCGGATTATTTTTGGGAGAATTATTATAAACTTGAATGATGTGTTAGTTTTGGGATTTATGAAATGTGTATTTTATGAAATGTGATATTAAGACTCAATGGAGTCAATTTAGGTTCAATAAGATGTTAGTGAGCCTTATGTCGAAATCCTACGATGTTCGGGTTTGGTTGGTTTTGATTGTGAGTACCCGAGCATCTCGAATTGTGTCCCAATTGTGACACCCGTGATATAGAGGCTTATTGGGGATTTATTTAGAGCGTGCTCGTAGAGCACGGAACATTAGAGACCAATCAATGATCTCGTGTATCCATAAGGAATGATTATTGAATGAGATTTCTTTTGGAATTCGATGAACGCACATGGAAACTTGCGGGTCTCTGACTACTGTAGTCTTGTCATTCATGAAAATGGTTTTGAGGAGGTCGATTATGTTCGACTGGACTATGGTTGAGTCCGGTATGCCTTTATGTATAAGCTTAAATGCTAAGCCTTGTTTGTGTTTGTTCTTAGACTAAAATAATAGTCTTTGATTTAATCTCGAGTAGGGACTATAGTAGACCTCACGCTGGAATTATCGAGCTATAAGCTATTCTTGAATTGGTGATGACTCGAGGATTATGAATACCTCCATACGTGGTTTTTAAACTAAACTTACAAGTTAGTTGAACATGTTAAGTGCATAATTATGTGTGCATTGCTATCGGGTTTTGTAGAGCATTATGACCTACTTGAATTGATAAGTTCTTTTATGATGAACTTGGTCCTTATTGGTTTATCCAAGTAAATATCTACTTGAGCATCTTGATTTGAGTCCACCAGCCTTGGTCGCTTTGTCAAGCAATGGGACGATTCATAGCCTTTGGAAACATTCGCTATGAATCGCCGATTGGTACCCTTTTATCCTCACTATGTGGCCATGGATGTGGTCTCAGCATACGCCTCACCGATATTGAGCTCCCATTTCT
This sequence comes from Codonopsis lanceolata, assembly GCA_013146195.2. NCBI lineage: Eukaryota > Viridiplantae > Streptophyta > Magnoliopsida > Asterales > Campanulaceae > Codonopsis > Codonopsis lanceolata. The sequence continues at coordinate 8,531 of JABEVN020003159.1, read as the reverse complement.
CATCCCGTGGTTGGATGAATGTAACGAGGTACTCATTAAGAAAACCGATGAGTTGTGATCATTCGAGGATTGAATCCTTGCACTATGATCATTTCGAGGGTTGGACCCGTGGTTTGAATATTGAAGGCTAGGCCCTGCATCTTGGTTTTACGTGCTTATGTATAAGCACTTATATGAAAGAGAACGTGCTATGTGGTTTATGAAGTTTATGTTACATGATGACTTAATACAAGTTTATTATTGGTATACTAGTATGATACCATGATTTTATATATGCTTGTGCATTATGCCATGCCACGACATGATATGCCATACTATTGCATTTAGTAACTTATCGGGTCATTATGACTCACTCCGTGTGTTTGTTTTCCTTAGTGTGCAGCTGATCTCGCTGGCGGCTTCTTGATAGTGATTCCTAGAAGGTGGTCTTCCAAGCTTTAAGCTTGGATTTATTATTGTTGTTTTTATGTATTTGTGAGACACGATGGTAAAGTTATGTAGACTTTACTTGGGTAGATCATGTTAGTATTTTGTTATCGTATTATTTTGGTAGCCGACTTGTTTGGTCGAGCTGTTGTATCTCTTATGAGTTGTTCCCTTGTTATTTCGAGCATGTTTTAGCTCACTCATTCTAGTATTGTTGGTATTGTCATCTCCGACGACTTTAGTCGAGAGACATTGGTTTAGTTGTTAGTATTTTATATCTTATCCGTCTAGTTGATTGTCCTCCCAAGCATGTCAGAAATTGAGTGGTTGTTTATCAAAGTTGGTATTCTCGTTGATTCGCCCGTGAACGCCCATAATCTTGCATGTGCATTCTATGCTTGTGTTTGTGCTTTCTTGGTTGATTGCGATCATGTTTACCTAGTTTATAAACGTCTTAGAATTAATCTTAAATCATTCTTGAAGTTCTTAACATGTTTAGAATCACGAAAGTCCGTTTGTTGAATCGCCGGTTTGATCGTTTTGAATTTAGCCTTAGCGATTCCCTCGTTGCTCAGATTTGCTTTCTATTTCGACGCATTTAAGTGTTCGTTGAGTTCTTGGCTTTATATTTAGGTCTTAACCATGTTGAAACAAGTCTCATTCATGTTCAAGACATCCTAGTTTGAATGACGTTTGATTGTAGTTTGATTCGTTGTTCATTCGTCGCGTGGTTCGCGCCTTGTTCTACCTTGTTCCGGGAGTGGTTCGGGTGTGTTTCCGACCCATTTTGAGTAGGGTTAGACCTTAGAATGGTTGCCCAAAAGTTTGGGACCATTTAGATCAAGTTTAGATCAAGTTTTAGGCATTCCTTGGAGCCGAGGCGGCATTGGAGTCGGTGAGGCGCCCGCCTCAAATGCAGGGAGTAATTTCTGTTTGGTCTGAACTTGGGGGAAGCCCCAGAGCTTGAGGCGGCCGCATGGGCCTATGTGAGGCGCCCGCCTCACTTGCTTCTCTGTTACGGGAAAGTTTTCTCCTGTTTCGGAATTTGACGAATTGTACACTTCAAACCCCTACTTAAACCTATCCTAAACCTCCCTAACCCTTCCTACTTAAGTCCTAACATCCCTAACTTATTTTTAATGATGGATTAGGAGGCTTGTTGATCATCCAAACCTTATCCTAAGAATCTCAAAGAGACCCTAAGGTCTTGACACATGTCCCACTCAAACTTTTGACCACATATAAGCCCCAAATCAGATTTTTGACCCTCATTCTCACCCTCTCTCTTCCAAAAACGAATTTCATCTCTCTCAAGGTTCTTCCATGGCTTCTTGAAGTCTCATCCCTTGGTCTTCATCAACCATTCATCATTTGCTCAAGAGCCTTTCATTAAAGTTGTAGAGCTCGAGAAGGGGAGCATTTCCATCCGATTGGTTTCTTCATTTGCTTTCGTTGGTGTTGAACTTGTAAGTTACTCTTCTTCATTTTAGTACCCATTGACCCTAAGGAAACAAAGTTTATGATGTGTGAGGTCAATGGGGACACATAGTTGCTTCCTACGAATTTTGAATGTGTAATTTTGCTAGGAGCATGTCTAGGTTGATTCTTGCCTTTGAATGTTGAAATTACTCTTTCACTATGATTAATTGAGGTCTTGAACATGTTAGAAGTAATGTAATATGTTTGTTGATGAAAGTGAAATTATTTGGAAATGCCTAAATTATGCCTATGTGGTATGTGTAAAAGTGGTTAAGTGTTGTATCCTTATTATTGGACTACATGAAGAACATAAATTGTATTAAAATGTTGTAGGTGAATTTATGCCTCGTTGAACTTAGAAGTGGCCTAAGTTGGGTTATGAAGCATATAGCTTCAATTTCCCTAAAATTGGGAATTTAGTGAAAAGACTCAATCCGAGTCGACTCTAGGGAAGAATTGAACACGTTAGACTCTAATTTCAATCCTTACGAAGTTTGAACGCCATTTGACTTGGTTTACTCAAGTATGAGTTGGTTAAATTGATTGTAACAAGTTGTTATGAAAGATTGGTATTTGTGCAAATTATTGCCTTGATGTGTTTACTCAGAGAGATTAACCCCTCACTTGGTTGGTCGACCTCGCTCTTTTGCCTGATTCGGTCCATTGGTTTAAAGTCAAGTAAATATCTACTTGTGCATCGTGCATTGAGTCCATTGGCATTAAATGGTTTGTTTTTCAAGTCGTGGTGGGACGATACACGCCTTCACGAATTATGGGATTCGTGCTCGCTATGGATCGCCGCACTGACTCCACACACCCCTCCACCTGGCCGCAGGGGAAGTAGCCCCTTTGCCGTATTAGTTAAGTGCCGCATTGGCTTGCTATCTAGATCGAGAGGATTCTCGGTATAAGTCGATGAATTCACATAACATCGATGGCACGAACCAGTAACAGAAATGTTTTGCAGGAGCTACGAAGCGGCCGTGACTATCATATCCTACTTGTATGATTTACTTTTACGCCTTATATGAATAAGGTGCTAAGTGTTAAATGAAGATAACATGCCATATTAGTGATAAATATCATGCTATAATATGAACATGCATATTTTGGTAACTTACTAAGTCTTTCGACTTACTCTATTTGTTTGCTTTGTTTTCCTTAGATCAAAGCCGAGGTGACGCTCCACGCTAGATTCACGATTTCGCTTGACGCTAGAGCAAGGTTGCTCTTTTGGACATTAATTGGTTAATCTTGTATTTTGGAAAGGATTTATGGGAAGCAAGTCATGTAGACTTAGCTTGGGTTTTTGTGTTGTAGTAACTTATTATTAATACTTGTAATCTTTTGGTATGCCGACTATAAGTCGCAGCTTGTTTATATGTGTGTATGGTTCATCATAATTTCTTCCGCTAAAACATGTTTAAAGTATTATTATCAAGTATTGTCTCCGGCATGTTGTGGCCGCTGAGGTTTATTAAGCATGTGTTAATCGTAGGAGTAGTTGTTTGGTTCCTACTAACGCCGATGACTTGTTTAAATCAAAGTTGTTTTTCCCGCCAAGTGTAGCCGAGTTGTTAATTGTCCGAAATGTTGCGCCACATGAATTTTAAAACCCTACTTGTGCATGCTTATGTGTTTAACTTGATTATTTGACTACATCGATTCGATCTCGTGACGGGGGTCCTGCCTACGGTCGTCACAGCTTGGTATCGTAGCTATAGTTAGCCATTTTACCAGATAGGTTCCATGGCCTAGGTGGGTTGGTTATTTGTGTGATGATTCTAACGCCGAGTGAATTCTGTAGGAGATCGATGGATAATCCTAGGAACTGAAATGGCCGCGTAGAGGTAGCCAAAGCGAGAACCTGGCCGAACTCGGTTGAGGTACCGCCGCTGTAATCCGGTGGGTCCTGATATGGCAGTTACACCGTAGGTTGATGGCTTTTCTCGGGCAGGGGCAGGCCGTGAGGTCAAGCCGGGAGACCACCGCCTCGGCACAGAGGATGCTATACCACCACCGGACCGAGGATCGACAACACTCTACTGAGAGATTCCTTAAGCCAAGCCTGGGCGGTTTGGGAGCCAAACCCGAGGGAGGCCGAAGTCAGGATGGAAGAGATGATCAAAATCTTATCTATGTTGGAGTGTACCGATGAGGAGAAAGTCGACTAGCGGCGTCAGCTTTAAGTGGAGCCACGAGCATGGTGGACTTCGTGTTGAAGGAAAGTTGGAGACGCAACAAGTCCCTATCTCGGCTAATTTTCGAGGGAATTTAAGAACGAGCACGCACTGATGTGGTTCGCAACCAAAGGGAGAAAGAATTCTATAATCTTGAGCAAGGTACCATGATCGTGGGCGGAGTATTCTCGCGGTTCACCGAGCCGAGCCGTTATTGCACGTGATTTGATTCCTACTGAGGCTCTGAGAACACATAAGTTTGTTAAGTGGGGTTGAGGAGTAATTTAGGAAGCGCATTCTAGCACTTAAGCTCACGGATTACCTGACCGCTGCTGATAGAGCTTATGAGGTTGAGCAAGATATCGAGGAGCACCGAGTCAAGGGTAATTCTAGTAATGCACCGACGCATCACTCGTAACACTAATCGGGGAATAATTCAGGCGTAAGAGGATACCAAGGGAACCGTGATAGGAGAGGTGGAGGCCAAGGTAGGCCACGCATTGGGAAGCAGGCAACAACACTTCTTCTACTCGGGGCGCAAGGGTCTCGCAATGAGACCGTGATTTGTTCGTATTGCCAAGTCCGGGCACACAACCGAGAGGTGCTTGGGGAAAAAAATGGGAAGTGTTATTATTGCGTGATGGAAACTCACATGAAGAGAGATTGTCCGGCTTAAGGGCAATCACGGTGGCGCCGGCGCTAGCCTCAGCTAAGAGAGATGTGGACGGTAAACCAAGGTTCGTCAGGTGGTCAGCGCTGATCGCCGCGAGGTTCGTGGGGCTCCGCAGCAGTGATAGGAGGTACTCTTTTCTATATTTGATCATAAGGCTCAATTCTCATAGATCCGTGGTCTTCGCAGATTCTTATGTTGCTTTCGCACTTTGTTGAGAACTCAAGGTATTGCCTCAATCTTCGCCATACTTGCTTGAAGTGTCTACCACCCGCCGAGTATATGCTAAGGCCTCAAGTGTTTAGATCTTGTGATGTTTTGGGTGACCACACTTTGCACGTGGACTTGGTAGTTCTCCTATACGTGATTTTGATGTGATTCTTGGCATGGACCGGGCATGTGCTTATCATGCTATAGTTGACCGCCATAGGAAGAGGGTTACTTTTTATATGCCGGTGTGCTCGAATTGCTTTTTGTGGGTGATCAAGCCGAGTGACTTGCATTTCATTTCTCGCTAAGGGCTAGAAAATTGTTGTCTCAAGGGTGTACCTGTATCTTGCCCGCGTTTGTTGATAAGAAGAGGTCTTCGCCGAGTTTAGAGGAGGTCCCGTAGTATGTGAGTTTCCGATGTGTTTTCTACCGATCATGCTATGCCACCCGATAGAGAACTAGAGTTTTGTATTGAGCTTATTCCTGACTTCACCGATTTCGAAGGCAATCGATAGGATGGCACTCGCTGAGCTTAGAGTTGAAAACTCGCCTGCGTGAACTCCTTGAGATTGGTTTTATTAAACCGAGCGTGTCGCTGGGCGCACTGGCCTTATTTGCGAAGAAGAAGAAGGACGGGAGTTTCATGTTACGCATAGACTACCGAGAATTGAATAAGGTGACCGTTAAGAACAAATACCCACTACCCCACATTGATGATCTTTTTTGACCAATGCAAGGGTCTATCGTCTATTCTAAGCTTGATTTGCATGGGTTACTATCAATTGAAGGTTAGAGAAGCGCATATTCCTCGCACTAGATATGGGCACTTTGAATTTGTGATGATGCCGGTTGACGAATGCACCGGTATTTATGGACTTGATGAACCGTGTCTTTCATAGTTATCTTGATTGTTTTGTGGTAGTCTTCATTGATGACATCTTAGTGTATTCGAAATCTCGGGAGGAGCATGAGAAACACTTGAGGATTGTCTTTGTCGATTCTTCTGGGATGAAACAATTATGCGAAGTTTAGTAAATGTGCCTTTGGCTTGAGGAAGTGTCCTTCTTGGGGCATATCATTTCTAGCCGAGTAGCCAGTTGATCCTTCTAAGGTCGAAGCTGATTTAATTGGGAGACCTAGTTCGTTACAGGTGTTCGGAGTTTCTTGGGCCTAGCGGGTTATTACCGGAGATTTATTGAGGGATTTTCTCGATCGTGACTCCTATGACGAAATTAAAAACGCTTGTTTGAGCGAGAAATGTGAAGCTAGTTTTCAAGAGCTTAAGAAGCGTTGACGCCGGCACTCATTTTGGCCTAGTGGAGGAGATAATTTTGTAATTTATAGCGATGCTTCTAAGGAGGGGTCATGCGGGGTTGATGCAGTAATGGTAGGGTTATCGCCTATGCGTCGAGGAAGTTGTCTATTCATGAGCGTAATTACCCGACACACGATATGGAGTTGGCTGGCGATTATTCGCGTTGCATAAATGGAAACATTACTTGTATGGGGCTAAATTTGAAATCTTCACCGACCACAAGAGTTGAAATACTTGTTTTTCTAAAAGGAGTTGAATATGAGGCAGTCAGATGGATGGAAAAGTTAAAGGACCATGATTGTACTATCTTGTATCATCCGGGAAGGCAAACAGCGGGATGCCTTGAGTAGAAAAGTTCATATGTCGCATGATGGAATGAATGGAAAATGTTAGAGGATTTACGAGATTGGAGTCCTAGTGTTGTTGATAGAGGTGTGATTTTGCAAACGTTCGCTACACCGCTTTGTTTGGGAAGATTAAAAGAAGCGCAGCGATGATCCTGAGTTGAAGAAAATCATTGATGGGTTGGCTCTGACAATGTATCGCCCGATTTTGCGGTTAATAGTGAGGGTGCTTTGACATTTCGAGGTCGAATTTGTGTTCCTTCTAATGATGACTTGAAGAGGTTGGTTCTTGACGAGGCTCACAAATCGAGGTATACCATTCACCCGGAGCACGAAGATGTACTTAGACTTGAAAAGACAATTTGGGTGGAAAGGCATGAAGAGGGAAATCATGAGTATGTGTCAGCGTGTTTGACTTGCCGTCAAAGTTAAGGCCGAGCACGAGGTTCATGGGACTTCTACAACCACTGAGATTCCCCGAAAGTGAAATGGGAGTTCATTACTATGGATTTTGTGATGTGATGGCCGCTGCATGAGAGGTTTTAATGCGCTTTAAGAGAAGATGATGATTGACTAAGTCTCAAGACACTTTATTCTAAGATCTATCACTTATTCGCGTGACTGGCAGCCTTTGTACATTCGTGAGATCGTGAGACTTCATGGCGCACTGTAGTACATTGTATCCGATAGAGATCCGAGGTTCACATCTAGATTTTGGCAGACGGTGTGTGAGGCTTTGGGGGACCAAATTAGACTTCAAGACAGTTTTTCATCCGCAAACGGATGGTCATCCGACATTGATTCGATTTGGAGACATGCTTCGAGCCAGGCCGGATTTCAAGGAAAGCCGATTCTCACTTACCTTTAGCCGAAGTTTGCGATAATAACAGCCTACCGAGTATCGATGGCGCCGTATGAAGCTTTGTATGGGCGTATAGATCGCCAATTTGTCGGGATGAAGTGGAGAAGCGAAACTTTGGGGTTCCGAGTTAGTGCAAATGTTGAGAGCGTGAAGTTGATTAGAGATCGCTTATGCACCGCCAAAGTCGACAAAAGAGTTATGCGGATAATCGGACGAGATCTTGAGTTCCGTGGGTGACTACGTATTCTTGAAGGTGACACCGGTGAGAGGTACGAAGAGATTCGCAAGAAAGGGAAGCTTACACCGAGGTACATTGGCCCGCTCGAGATTCTGAGAGAGTCGGGCTTTAGCGTATCGCATTGCATTGCCACCTTCACTTTCGGAGACTCATAATGTATTCCATGTTTCCATGTTGCGAAAGTATTTGAAGGATGATACCCATGTACTTGAGTATGAAGAGATTACGTTGGAGCCGATATGTCTTATGCCGAAAAGCCCGTGAAGATTTTGGATACCAAAGAGCAAGTGCTACGAACCAAGAAGATTCCCTTAGTTAAAGTTCTTTGGAGAAACCACAACATTGAAGAAGCCGACTGGGAGACTAAGCGGAGATGCGTGGTAGCATCCACATTTGTTTGATGAACTTGGTAAGAAGTGGACTAAATTCCTAAAAGAGGGAGAGCGTAACGCCCATAATCTTGCATGTGCATTCTATGCTTGTGTTTGTGCTTTCTTGGTTGATTGCGATCATGTTTACCTAGTTTATAAACGCCTTAGAATTAATCTTAAATCATTTTGAAGTTCTTAACATGTTTAGAATCACGTAAAGTCCGCTTGTTGAATCGCCGGCTTGATCGCTTTGAATTTAGCCTACCGATTCCCTCGCTGCTCGTATTTGCTTCTATTTCGACGCACGAAGTGTTCGCTGAGTTCTTGGCTTTATATTTAGGTCTTAATCATGTTGGAAACAAGTCTCATTCATGTTCAAGACATCCTAGTTCGAATGACGCTTGATTGTAGCTTGATTCGTTGTTCATTCGCCGCG
>JABEVN020003158.1:0-19179 GCA_013146195.2 Codonopsis lanceolata | reverse complement strand
GGTCAATTTCAAAAAGCTTAACCTCATCCTTTGTAGAAATTGCAAAGATACCCATGTGGTTTTCACATTGTGTACGAAGGTAGAAACTCCTATAAGTCAACACACATAACTGAGCTTATGAAGTTCATAGCAACAAGAGTGATCAACAAAGAAGAAGAGGAATTGATGATTGCAAGTTCGCAGCAGATCAAAGATAACTTTGAATAAAAGACATCAATTTAGATGAGTAACATCCATCATACTATAAAGAAGAAAAAAAAGAAATCTAAGAACACAATATGATAATCAGTTACTCAGGCATTATATTTGCTAAAAAAAAACAGAGATGAACAGAGTAAGCAAATATAAAGTTATGCAATAAAGATTTATTTCTGAATATCAGAGAGTGATAGAAAAAGAGCTGATATCAGTCATATATCAAACTACCCATTAAGAAGAAGATATGACTGAGACAGTAGAATAAAGATTTGTCAAGCAGTCATGCATAATAATTTATGCAGGTAGAGAGATAGTCAAAGGTAGCTAGATGATCTTTAAAGATTATGTATTCCTGAATGAAAATCAAGAAGATCATTAATAACACTTTGTGAGCTTTTAGAAAGCTCCAAAAAACAATTCTAAGTACTGGAATAAGTATTTCAGAAAGATCCAAAAGATGAAAGGGAAAGAATCAGGATCTTGAATATCTTAATCTCCCTAGGTCTCAGTGAATATGAAAGAAAGAAGCACAAGACTTGGGATGTACCTTGATTAACAGTCACATTCAGATCGATGTAGATGTCTTCTCGAATGAGCCTTTAGGAATCTGAGCCATTGTCTGTAATCGATGTTGCCTAAAGAATAGATTTCCTTTGCAACAATTTGTAAGCTCTTTGATTCATATTTCTTAGATTCAAATAATTATTTTCAAATATAGGCTAAGTTCCCAGAGACTAAATATCATATAACATAGAGATCAATCAATGTTTCATGATAAAGAGTTTTTGACTCTTAACCTTTTTCCAAGGGAATGGATAGGAATCATTTTAAGATTTTTTCACAGAAAAGTTCCTGAATGCTTTAACGAAGAAGATTTTCTCTCGAGAAGGTGTTGGATTGATTACAATCGTTCGCCTTATGTCAAGAGAATTTGAATCAGAGAATCTTTTAAACTTGATGCCACACTCATCATGGTAATTTTCAATCTCATGAGATTTTTGAAAACAAACTAATATATATATATATATATATATATATATATATATATGTATATATATATATATTTAAAGTAAGTTTTTCAAAAAAAATTCTCAAATGAAATCCTTAACAAAAGCTTTTTAAGGTAAAACAAATTTTCTTTTAACATGCATTTGGAATGAGCATTTGAGAATCAAACTCTCAGGTGGTTAAACCTGGCATATAGCTTGAAGAGCTTGGCTCTGATACCAGTTGTTGGTCCACAATAATGCTCAAATAGGATAGAGGGGGGGTGAATAGCCTATGATACCACTTAAAAAACTTTCTTTTGGATATACATGAAGTATAGGTTTTAGTGGCATAGACGGTTAACTATTAGAGCATGTCTGCCGGTTGATCTGAACAGAACAACAGACTTGCTCTCAGTAGTGTTATGAACTCTGCTGGTGAACCGTCAGCAAATCAAAGGCCTGAATTGAAAGAGTTTGAGCAGCGGAAATATTTAGGCTTAGATTTTTTAGAAGTCTTAAGTGGCTATACACAATAACATCACACTTAATCCTTCTTCCAAATGATGAATTAAGGAATCATTAGAGAATATCTTTTCAAAGGATAAATCATTTTATAAAGATCACATAGAGATGTAAAGACTGAAAGATAGATTATATGAAAGAACATCTGAATTTATTCAAGGATAAATTGCAAATTACATCAGCCTAGACACTCTATGTACAGTTTCTATCCTCGTCCTTCCAAGTCTTAATCCTTACTTAATTATCCATAAATGAATCATTAAGCAAAGAGGGCAATAGGAGACCAAAACGAGAAACTGTTATGAGAAGAGAATTTTCAAGGTCGTTTAGATAAAAATTATCTGAACGATTGAGTGCAGAGCACTTAAACCTTCCATGATGATTGATTATTGCACAATCAACAACATTTGTATAGGAATACAAATCTGAAGATCTGAATGCAATATCTACAGACAACTCTTCATTTTCCTTGGGCACCATCTAAGTCTAATCTTCAAACTGATCCAAAGACTTGACCTTTAGCTTTAGGAGAAAAGTCCTGAAGCTTTAGCTAAAGACTTAGTTCTTCGAAGAAGGGTGAAGAACTCAAATCAAGAACTGGGTTCTTGACCAAGATTTGATTCTTGACTGTTGATGATTATGATCTCTCTTTTCTTCTTCAGAGTTGTTCTTCCTAGCAATTCATAGAAGGTGGTTTGCTAAGATCTAGGTCAACACACTGCAGTCTAGATGTATAAATCTGAGATGCGTTGGTGAAGACGATCTCGTTGTAGATTTCTTTTCTTCTTCGAAGTTCTTACTACAGGTTTGATCATTATGTGTCACTCTGTCTCACACTTTAAAGAGTAGATGAGATTTTTTTTTTATAGGTCAATATCAAGATGATCGTTGAAGTTTGAAGGTAGCCATTCTATCCGTTAGAGATTATGTTATTCAAATCCACTGGATAGATATGTTGGACCTTTGACTGATGGATAAAGGTTTTGTCTTGAAGATCCGGAACTGGTTGCCCGTCAGATTGTTATTGATAAGTCTCTGAAAAGTGAGTCTGACGTGTGATGCACTATTAAGATGGTCTGTTCAATAAAGTATATTCTTTTTCAGACCACGTGAACGAGAAGATCTTGCAGTATCATCGGTGACAGGCTTCACAAGGATTTGGATATCTTTCGAAGCTTGAACATTTTTTTGTCTTTGTCTTGATTTGTTGCAATCTTGACTTCTCTGAAGCACATGCAGAATGAAGTCTGTTGGTATGTTGTTCAAAGGTGAGTCTTTCATAAAGAAATGACTGTTGTTTGTTGATGTGAACAATCAAACCGTAGGAAATCTGTTGATAGGTCTTCTAGGCATCTCCATGATGCACTTGACGAGTTTGTCGGTGAAGGATTCTTAGAGATTTTGTCACTGTAGCACTTCTGCTGGTGGCGAGTCTTCAAGGTGTCCTTTAGTGCATATAACAAGTCTGCTGTTGACGAGTCTTTCGAAGAACCTTTTGAAGCTTCAGCGAGTCTGCTGGTGCTAGTGCATATGAAGTGCTGTTCTGTTCAATCATCTATGGGAAGGTAGAGGCTAGACTAGGACGACCTAATCTAAGACATATGTGTTGTCAAACAAGCTGCCACACTAACCGGTACGAAGACCTTTTAGCCACTTGTTATGACACACAGTAATGGAGACAAACAAATCAAAATATTCAGAATATGCAAGGTAGTAAGTCAATTATCAAGATGCATATTCCAACAAGATGGTTTGAAGTATTTGCAAGATTACAAGCATATCTATCGGACCAAGTAAGTTAATTAATTACTTGTTTGCTTATATTACTTGATTACTTGCAGTTATTGTGTGATCCTAATACTTTCCACTAATGAAAATATCAACATGTGGATTTGGTCTTGGTTCTTATGTGGATGAGAATGACAAGATATCCATTGTCATTTGGAAGAAATAATGGCAGATGTATTATGGATTGGACATTTCAAGTTCTATTGACCACCCAGTATTCTTATTTTCTAAGTAAAAATGAAATGGAAATGAACAAGGGATTCAAAGTTATATTAGACAGTGCATAGGGTAAATGGACAGGACAAAACAATAAAAAACCCTAAACACACACTATACCACGCACTGTAGGTGCGATTTTGAAGTCTCTCTTTTTCTGCCGTCTTGGCTGCCGGCATGATGGATCCTCCTCCTGCCCCGCCGGATCCAGTTCCTCCTAAGTCTTTCGCTGCCGCACTATCCTCTCCTCCCTCAACCCTCAATACCACTACCTTCAACATTCCTCCCTCATCATACAAATGAGAGCCATCTCTTAAGCTTTCAACTGAGATCATTGAAGCTCTTGCCAAACCCTTCCAGCATAGTCTTATCGGTAAGTTCTCTCACGGATGACCTTCCATGGATTCCATTCGAAAACGTTTTCACACTTTCGGTCTTAAGGTAGCCTTTAGCGTCGGGCATCTTGATGCTAAACACATCTTCATTCAAGTGTATCATGAAGAGGACTATCAAAGGCTTTGGATTAAGGATCAATGGTACCTTGGGCGATTCCCTATGCGGGTTTTTAAATGGTCCCCCGACTTCAGACCAGATGTGGAAAGCCCCATTGCTCCAGTTTGGTTTTCTCTGCATGGTTTACCTATCCATCTTTTTAACAAATCCACACTTTTTTCTATTGCCTCTTTGTTTGGCCGGCCCTTGATGCTAGATCAGCCAACCTCTAACCTCACTCGTCCTAGTGTTGCTCGTGTTTGTGTCGAAATTGACTTATCTAAGCCTCTCCCTAGTAGGATCTGGATTGATTGTGGATCTTTCTACCCAAGTTTCTGGCAATCCCTTGAAGTGGAAAATGCCCCTCTCTATTGCTCCCACTGCCGTAGACAAGGCCATTCTGAGCTTCAATGTAAAGCCAAAAATCCTCCAGCCTCTTCGCGTGGTCCAGCCCCCTCCATTCCTCCTCCTCCTCCCCCTCTAACTACTTGATGAACTCCTAAAAAACCTACCAATCCGGCTGCCAAGCCCTCAGCAACTGACCTGCCTGGCACGAGTAAAGTCTCCCCTAGTACAACTAATCCCATTTCTGTTATAGGTGAGGCTGATCCCTTAAACTTGCATGGTACGCATGATACTACTCCTACTCTTGTTGACGAGAATAAAGCTTCTGACCTTCGAGACGCAAATCAAAACAATCCTGACAGTGACCCCTATTTGAATGCTGGTCCTCCCAATATTGATGATGACAATGGCAAAGCTGGTCCTCATGATAATCATATGTTAAATGAACATGACTCTACCCCAACCAAAAAATCTCCAGTTAATAAGAACGTGAATGTTGTTTCTTCCTCTTCGGTTTCCTTGGACGACACGGCTATAAATGATTAGGATTCAGACCCTGTTATAATCTCTCCTAATAAATTTGATGTTCTCAATATTTTGGAAGATGAGGAAGTGACTGACTAGAGTTCGTTGAACACCCTAAATTTGGAAATCCCAAAGAAGCCTAAAAACATAATTCGTCCTACTGATCGTAAGACAAGATCTCAGGCTTCCAAGCCCTCTCATGGCTCTTCTTCTGCTACTTCAAATGGAGATTAAAATTCTCTTCTGGAACGTATGTGGCATTGGCAATGATCCCACTGTCAGTCGTCTTAAAAGTCTGATCAAGCTTCATAACATTTCCATCATAGCAGTTTTTGAACCGAAATTAACCAGTGACAAGCTTTTTCTTATCTCCAGAAAGCTCAACTTCAGGTTCTATTTTTCTAACTCTTCAAGCTCTATATGGGTCTTCATAAAATCTTGCTTCAGTTGTAGCATTTTATGTGAGTCGTCTCAGCATGTTTCTCTTAAAATTCAGCACTTTTCTTGGCCCTCTCATGCTTTTATCTCTTGTGTTTATACGAGGTGTGATCTTCGCGATTGTCAGGATTTATGGGAGGACCTAATCCAAATAAGGTCTCAAATATCTAATGCTCTGTGGCTAGTTGGTGGAGATTTTAATATTATTCTCAGTCCATCCGAGAAATCTGGGGGCAATGGATGGGATCGTGTTGGAGGCCTTGAATTTCAAGCATGTATTTCAGCTGCCGGTCTCACTGATTTGGGTTATTCAGGAACTGATTTTACTTGGTGGAATAAACAAGATGGCCCAGCCACTATCATGCAACACATTGACCGCGTCCTTGGCAACACTAGCTGGCTGGATAGTTTCCAAGCTACTTCCATTCAGCATCTTAATCGCACTTGTTCCGATCACTCTCCTCTTCTAGCTTCCATTTCTCAGGCTGCTGCTGTCAAGTCCTCAGCGTTTCGATTCATCAACGTATGGACTTCTTATCCAACTTTCTCTGATATGGTGTGTAATATTTGGAACCTGCCAGAATCCAGTTCTCCTATGGTCAAGTTTGCTAAAAAGCTTCGAAAACGTAAGGCCTCGCTCAAATCTTGGAATAAGGACCATTTTGGCAATATTTTTGCAAATCTTCGTCAAGCTGAGGAAGATGCCCTCGAAATGGAACTTCTTTATGATCTCAACAATTCTAATGTTAATCGCTCGAATCTAATGGAGGCCCAGGCTCGTCTTCGTCTTCATCTTTCAAGAGAGGAAGGATATTGGCGTCAAAAATCGTGCATTAAATGGCTTAAAGATAGTCAGGGAAACTCCAAACTTTTCCATGCTTCTGTTACCCAATCTCATCGGCATATGCATATTCACTCCATTCATGATATTAATGGCTCCTTGCTGACCAATGAACAAGATATTAAGGATGCTGCCATTCGTTACTTCAGTGGGCAACTTTCCTCAGCTATCTACAATCTTGATTATAACCTCGATGTCATTCCCAGACTCATTACTGATGAATGGAATTCTTCCCTTATTGCTCCTCCTGATATTATGGAAGTTAAGCGGGCTGTTCTTGCTTTAGATGGTAATAGTGCAGCTGGCCTGGATGGATTTACTGGCCACTTCTATTCTATTTATTGGGAGATCATTAGCAAGGATTTATGTGATGCTATCACTGAGTTTTTTTTCTGGGTTTAATCTCCCTAAAGCTTGGTCCAGTACGTTGATTGCTACAATTCTGAAGGTCAATTCTCCTTCTTCTTTTAAAAACCTTCGGCCTATCAGCTTATCCAATTTTTGCTCAAAAGTCATCTCTAAAATTCTCTCAACTAGGCTCTCAACTATTTTTCCTTTTATTATTTTGGATAATCAGAGCGCTTTCACAAAAGGTCGAATCTTCCATGACAATATTCTTCTCGCCCAGAAATGACGTGTCATCTAGGTAAAAAGGTTACAAGTTCTAACTTCATTCTTAAACTTGACATGGCCAAGGCATTTGATCGAGTCTCCTGGATTTTCTTAACCAAAGTCTTGCGCAAATTTGGTTTCCATGAGGTGTTCATTTATTTAATTTGGAGACTTTTATCTGACAACTGGTTTTCGGTTCTCCTCAGTGGCGAATCTATTGGTTACTTTCCTTCCTCTCAAGGTCTTTGCCAAGGTGATCCCATTTCCCCTAGTTTTTTCATTATTATGGTTGAGGTCTTAAGCAGAAGCATTGATCTACTTCATCACTCTGATCCTACGTTGTGTATTCCACGATTAACGGTTGCCCTATCGTTTCCCACCTCGCTTTTGCCGATGACATTATTATATTTTGTAATGGAAGCAAGCACTCCCTTCTTCTTCACAAAGACATCATTGCTAGTTATGAATCTATGTCTGGTCAGCTTATTAATAGCTCAAAAAGCTCTTTTTATATTGCTCCTTCAAATGCCCCCAGTCGTTCTCCAGTGATTACTCAAATTCTTGGATTTCAAGAGGGTTCCCTTCCTTTTATCTATCTTGGCTGCCCCATCTATTATGGAAGAAAGAAGAAGCAATTATTCAATCCTCTCATTATTAAACTTCAAAGCCAAATTGACTCTTGGATGAGAACATTTCTCAACTCAACTGGTCGAATCACTCTTATTAACCATGTTCTCTAGTCTATATCCATGTTCCAACTTGCTTCTATTGACCCTCCGGCCTCTGTCATTCATCTGTTGAATCGTATGTTCTCCAATTTTTATTGGGGTCAAATAGATGGTCACAAGAAACGTCATTGGGTTGCGTGGTAGACATGTTGTCGCTCTACTGCTGAGGGAGGTATCGGCATTCACTCTATTTATGATACTATAAAAGCTTTTGGCCTTAAAATGTGGTGGAGATTCCGAACCACCCATAATATCTGGACCCATTTTCTTTCTGCAAAATAATGCTCCCATGCTCATCCCTCTATCACCACTTCGAAAGATCCCATATCTGGAACCGGATGCTACGCTCTAGGGATCTGGCAGAGCCTCACATTAAATGGATTGTGGGAAAAGGCAATTGCTCTTTATGTCATGATATTTGGCTCCATGATTCTTGCATTGACAGGCCTCCTTCTAGTTCTTATGCGTTGGCTCGGGATCTATTTCATGACAACTCTTCCTTCAATGATGCTGGAGCTTCTGACCTTCCGATTTCCATTCGAATTCCATCAAAACCCAATGTATCTCCATTAGTGATGATGAGGATCGTCCTTGCTGGACTCTTAATACTAAAGGGAACTTCACCATATCTTCTGCCATTTCTGTGATCTCTCCCCCAGGTAACTTTTCGTTGTCTTCAAAATTTATTTGGCACAAGCGCCTACCTCGCCATATCAGTATTTTTCACTGGCGACTGTTCCAAAAAACGATTACCAATTGATGAAGGCTTATGGTCCAAAGGTTTTCTGTTAGCTTCGAAATGTTCTTGTTGTGCTTCGGGTGCCTTGGAAACTTTTGATCATGTTTTTCTCCATAGCCCAACCGCTAAGGCCGTGTGGCTTCATTTCCATAATCAGTTCGGTATCGCTTTTCGGCTCCATTCTCTTTAGCAACAATGTTTTGTCTAGTGGCTGGAAAGGAAATCCCTTATTTTTGCCATTCTCCCTTCTATTATTCTTTGGCAATTATGGAAATTTCGTAACAAGGCTCTCTATGATTCTTCTAGACTTCCCATTATGGCCATTATTAATTCCATATCTCAAGATTTAAAGGACATTCTGATCTCCGACGATTTCCAAGTTTCTGATCTCTTAAGTGCCTCTCGTTTCTCCTATAATCGTTCTAAACAGATCAAAATTCAGCCTGTGCACTAGAAGCTTCCTCCCTTTGGCTTTCTTCAATTGAATGTTGATGGGGCTAGTAGAGGGAATCCGAGCCTCAGTGGTGGGGGTGGAACTATCAGAGACTCGTCTGGCACCCTTATTTTTGCTTTTCATTGTTTCTACGACCATTGCACCAATATGGTTGCTGAGCTTCGAACTCTTTATCATGGTATCTGCTGGCTTCATTCCCATTATTATTTTGATGTAATTATTGAGACGGATTCAAAGGTCCTCTATGATTGCCTTTGCAATGGTCTCTCTCATCCATGGGAACACACTTACATATTCAGACACATATCCAGGATCCAAACTGACAGACGACTCTCTTTTAGTCATTGCTTTCGGGAAGCTAATAAAGTTGCAGATAGCTTGGCTAATTTGGCTTGTGATTCTGAGACAGATCGAGATTATTTCTCTATTTCTGCCATTCCTTCTTTTATGCGAGGCCTTATTTCATTGGATGCTAGTCAAACTCCTTATATTCGTATTTCTTAATTGTACTTTCTTTTTCGAGGTCAGGCTCCTCCGTCCTCCCATTTATAAGGGCAAGGCTAGTTGTCCCCCTCAAGTTTGTATCTTTTTCTTCTTATTAATAAAATCCTGCAGGGTGCCGCCCCTGCTTCTCAAATTAAAAAAATAAAAAAAATGGACAGGACGTTAGGGTATTGATTGGTTTGCCAAATCATGGACGGAATGTAGTCATGTACATTTTCCAATCTGCTTATTAAATCATTGGAATGTTGGAGACCTTGATTTAAAAGATGCAAAGATCTTCATATATGATTCTGACAAAAGTGCTATAACAGCAAAGGTGCTTAAGAACGAAATGTTCCCTTTTATGAAGATGATCCCATGAATTGCAGATCTGGCTAGAATTATGTTAAGCCCATCTATGAAGGCTAACTTTTGGGTGTATATTATGTGTCTTGATTAGCAAGTTTTGGGTTGTAGTTATTTTTGGTAGTATAGAAAGTTTAGGTGTAATTGTCTGTAAAGAGATTGTATATATTTTATGACAATTATGAATGAAGGGAATAAGGGAAATTAATATTTTTTGGCAAATTCCATTTGGCTCAACCCCTACATATAAGATGGATAACAAAACCAAAACATAGCTTTTATCATGAGTAATCTTATTAATCTATTTAATATTATATGCTTATTTGCCTTAATATCTAATTAATGTTTTAAATGTGTCATAGGGGTGACTGTGTGATCTATGATCTAAAGTATATTGAGTATTTGACGCTCGATAAATCCCCAGCTAAAATAGATGGCAAGAAAGTTTGAAAATGGAGGGAAAAGTATACCATTGATACATTTTGTGATAACATTGATCCCTGAATATTTGATTGAAATGTAATACTTGTAATAAAATTGTTCTTTAATATATTTTGTATGAATATAATCAACTTTTAAATTGTAAATTCTATAATTCGAGTACAAGTGTATTTGTAAATGAGTAACACATTTAAGTGTTGGTCTTGTGATAACAAGTGTTGATTATTTTTTTTTTTATGTTTCCCCAAGTTCATAATGAGTAACACATTGAAGTGTTGGTCTTGAGAAGTTCGGGTAACATGGCCGAGCTTTCTTTACGATGTTCGAGGAACTTGGTCGAACGTTACCTTAAATGTTCGGGTACCATGGCTGAACATTTTGATCAACCTTTATTAGAATTGGACTTTGGACACTTTTGACAGAACTTGACACCTTTGATAGACCTTGGACAGTTTTGATAGACCTTGGACACTTTTAATAGATATTGGACACTTTTGATAGACCTTGGACACTTTTGATAGACCTTGGATACTTTTGATAGACTTTGGACACTTTTGATAGACCTTGGACACTTTTGATAGACCTTGACACTTATAATAGACCTTGGACACTTTTGATAGACCTTGGTTAATTTTGATAGACCATGACACCTTTGATAGACCTTTGACACTTTTGATAGACCTTGGACACTTTTGATAGACCTAGGATACTTTTGATAGACCTTGGACACTTTTGATAGACCTTGGTTAATTTTGATAGACCTTGGACACTTATGAAAGACCTTGGTTAATTTTGATAGACATAAGATATTTTTATTAGACCTTGGATACTTTTGATAGACCTTAGACACTTTTGTCTAATAATTTATATAAAAACAATGTTGTGACAGTGATATATTTCAAATACGAATGATGTTTCAAATACAAACCGCCAAATACCACCAACCACAAAAAAATTGTCTTAAATACAACCAAGCAAATTAATCAATGTCTCAAATACAACCAACCACAAATACAAATGATGAAGATCAATGTTGCCTCCTACCAGAGGGTCCTGCCTGACTAGTGGGGGTTCTTGGTAAGGTACACCAGTCTGTTAACAGGTTCTGGAAAATTGGATGAGAATGTTTCCAAAACCACGTTAGACACTTAGTTTCAAACTGACCAGGTCATTGAGCTCTGAAAACCAAGATCGTAATTTGATAACATACATCTGTTAAGCATGTTGAAAAGTCTTGTGAGCGTCAACCACATACTTCTATCCTTGGCAAGAGATCTATTAGTGGTGCCATGAGCAATTGGCGTTGTTGGAATTGTCTGTATAAAGCCAAATTGCTGCAAAAATCTCTCTGGATGGTATGGCTCCACAATGGTGTCCATACATATACAATCGCGATAAAAGGTAACTCTCTGAAATGGGTAGAATCTTCTCACACTCACATCGTACAAAACCCACTCAACCTATCAAAATATAACATAATACAATTTAAAATCATAATAACTTAATAATCAAACTCGTAACATAATGAGCATAAAAAAGTCAACGATTAATACTCACATCACTGTATCTCAAAGAGTCAATTTGTTCACAAAATGCCTTTATTCGTAAAATATTTTATCCCTGATTGTCTATCAGTTTCCCCCTTTGTCCAACAAGTTGTCGATCAGCTAGCCACTCGAGGTAATCTATACTAACTCGGGTGCCACTCTTGTTGGTAAAAATACGGTAGCCCATCATATATAACAAATAGGCCCTGACTACAAACTTCACTGCCTATTCATCATTAGTTGAGACATTGTGCATAAATGTTTGACGGAGCCACTCAAGTCTTACCGATGAACCCCTGACTCCATGTATCCCATCCTTGAATTGCAGAAGATGCACTCCCAAAATTTCACAAACACGTTCATTTGTCAAACTACCAGTAGATAGAACCGGCCTCCCTCGGATCGAAAGACCAAGGATACAACGCACATCATCCAAGGTAATTGATATTTCACCAAATGGCATATGAAAAGCATTGGTCTTTGGATGCCATCGTTCCACAAAAGCACTAATTAATGGTTTATCCACTTCATCATAATGAACCCGAGTTATTTCTCGTAAGTTTGTTCTTTTGCTAGTCGTCTTGAAATAACGAGTAGTCTCATCAGGTGGAATCTTTCATTCTCATATTTTGTGCATATGGAAAATACATCGAAACACCCACTCTCATTACCCAACCATACATCTACAGCGACATGGTCGGCGTATGTGATTAACAATGACCTTATCACTGGTCCACCAGAACATACCTCCTCCTCTTCCTCTTCCCCTTCACACCTTTCCCCCTTCCCTCTTCCCCCTTCCCTCTTCCACTTCCCTTTCCTCCCCCTCCTCATTCTCTTCCTTCTCCTCCTCCTCCTCCTCCTCCTCCTCCTCCTCTTCCTCTTCTTTTTCCTCCTCTTCCTTTTCCTTTTCCTCTTAGTCTTCAGATTGTTGTTGTTGTTGTTGTTGTTGTTGATTATGAAACTGAAAATCGTCAAGGTGTACGCGGTATTTTTTTACCCATAGGTCCTTGTATTTTTTTTGCTTGTGCTTCGTTTTCACGTTGTAATTTTTGTTCTTGTCTAAAGGCAGCTGTTGGTCTTTTTCTATCGGGGACAGTTGGTTTTATACTCCCAAAACGAAGCGCCTTTGTTGCCTTTCCTGCAATTATAAAGTAAAACAGAATATGAAAAACATAGATAAAAAAATTACAAGCATAAAATGTTCGGGTGTCCTGCCCGAACATTCTCAAATATGTTCGGGTGTCCTGCCCGAACAAAATTACTAGTATAGAAATTGGCATTGTTCGGGGATCTCTCAAATTTGTCTCAGTTTTCTGTTCGCATCTGATTCAAACCCTACGTTAGTTCAAAGCCTAACTTATTTCACACCCTAAACCCTGGAAAACACTTGAAACTTCAAAATAAAAGACGAACAAATGAGATTTCAAACCTAGGAAGCTTGACATATTTGTCCACTCTTGAAATATATGCGTTGTTGTTGCTCTGTTGTTCTTCAATATTGTTGAGAAAGTTTGATTTGGGGGTGATTCAGTTTGTTGGCCGTTGATTTTCTATTTGCAGTGTCTTTTGTTCCTTTGTTCGGTGTTGTGTCTTTGAAAGTTTGAAATGGGGAGGAGGGAAGGGAAAACAGGGAACGGGTTATAAGGGTTTCATGTTGGATGAAAAAAGAAAAAAAATTAAATTCAATGAAAGGCCAAAATATGTTTTACCCCCCAAAATATAGACCAATATTCACTTAGCCCCCCAATGATTTTGTAAAGGGTGTTATGGACATTGTATTAGTGGAACAAAACAACCAAACCAATTTACAATACAATTCAACCAAACAAGTTATAAGAAAAGAAAGTAAAACAGAGCACACAAATTGGTAGACCAAATTAGTATATTACATTACCAAACCTAAAACAAGGTTTAACATTGTCATAAACATAAACAAAAATACATGATCAAACTGGTGTATACTTTACACAACAATAAGAAGGAGCAACAACAACATCAAAATAAGAAAAAAACAACCACATAGTATAAAGATGAAAAAAAGTGCTCTTGATTTTGAGCTGCATTATCTCTTTTTTGTGTTGATTGATTGACTATAGAAGACCTGGAATTACAATAGAAGATCTAGGGCACATGGGGGGATCATGCCAAGAAAAGTAACGACACCCTTTATCATGTAAATAATTTAAATCAGCAAAAAGAGGAAGGTGGGTTATCAATCGATTAATCATAACCCTAGAAACTTAATTTGGAAATATGAATGAACACTTATAGTAGAATAGTTTTGGAAGCCAAAAAACCTCTGCCCATGGTTTGTTCCCGTCCATGATATTTTCAGCACACTGGTTTGACCACAATAACAAGTGACGTCTCCCATAGCCATCGATCGTTGTTGCTTATGAAGGAGGGAGGAAGGAAGACAATGAATACGACCGTTATTCGAAGGAAGGAACACAATGAAGACGATGAAATAAACTAGTCCCCCAATTAGCGTTTATTTATGCCTTACTGTGAGCAATGACTAAAATGATCATCACGTGAAGGGGCACGTGCAAACTAACGTTGGAGTTCTAACGGTCGTTAGTCTTAGGGGTGTATGTGGGATGAAATGGAACATTGGGTGTGCTTTAGGCACTTTTTCGGATATTGGTGTATACTTTGGGGGGTAAAGCATATATATATATATATGAACATAATTGGTCGTCTCACTCAAACATACTATGATCTGATATAAAACTTGGAAATAGCTGGTCGTCTCATTCAAACGTACTATAATCTGGTATAAACCCTGGAAATAATTGGTCATCTCACTCAAACGTAATATAATCTGGTATAAACCCTAGAAATAACTGGTCATCTCACTCAAACGTACTATAATCTGATATAAACCATGGAAATAACTGGTCGTCTTACTCAAACGTACTATAACATGTTATAAACCTCGGAAATAACTGGTCGTCTCACCCAAACGTACTATAATCTGATATAAACCCTGGAAATAACTGGTCGTCTCACTCAAAAGTACTATAATCTAATATAAACCCTGAAAAATCCTAAGCTCTAAACCCTAAAACATAAACCCTAAACCCTAAAACATAAACCTTAAACCCTATAAACCCTATAAACCCTAAACCCTAAAACCTAAAACCCTAAGTCAATCAAATGAACAGACCTAGTCAATTTTTTATCAATTGAACATACAAAAATACCCTTCAGACAATAAGGTCGATCAATGGTCGATCACACGTTGAGTAGCTTGACTTTGAGGTCGATCACCAGTCGAGTAACTCGACCTTTGGTGTTTGTACAAGCTGTCATGTGTTTTTAGGTATGTTTGGTCCAGGTAACCGAACCTTTCTTGTTAAGTCAACCTAGTCAATTTTTTATCAATTGAACAGACAAAAATACCCTTCGGACAATATGGTCGCTCACAGGTCAATCACCGGTCGAGTAACTCGACCTTTGGTGTTTGTATGAGCTGTTATGCATTTTTAGGTATGTTCGGTCCAGATAACCGAACCTTGTTTCATATGTTCGGTCCAGACAACCGAACCTTGTTTCATATGTTCGGTCCATATAACCGAACCTTTATTCGTATGTTCGATCCAAGTAACTGAACCTTTCTTGTTAAGTCAACCTAGTCAAAAAAATTATCAATCTTGGAAAGTGTAGTAGACCTTGGACACTTTTAGTAGACCTTGGTTAAGTAATGAAATCAATACAAACAATAATGTAAATATAAAATATTAAAATTTAATACATCTAAACAACACATACCACGATCGTCTAATTATTGAAAAACAAAATACAGTGTTATCATAAGTTTACTGTCATACATAGAAAATTGAAATTGAACATAATACAAACCAAAACTAAACTTTTGATTGCCTATCACTCGTAGGAGTTGAATCAGGTTGTCATTTCCTATCACTCATAGGAGTTCAATCCATACATGTACTAAAGTCAGTTGTGTCCTACTTTTTGACATCTACTGCATTTTTGTCTTCTACGATGCTCTCTAACTGAATGGATTCTCTTTGTTCTACGACCACCAGTAGGTACTCTGACTAAAGGTGGCAAAATAGTCATTTCCTTGACTGATTCTGAAATGTCCCAATCCTTTTCATTGGCGACAGGGTAGATGTTTTCATAATATGCTAGTCTCCAATAGTCTGTTGTATAAAATGATGAGCACAATCGATGCACTGAAAAATTTCTCATGTTTACAACTGCAACTGCATGCTCGCATGGTACATGGTCCAACTGAAACTTACCTCAACTGCAAGCATTAGTAACAAAGTCCACCGTGTAATGCTTAGGACCACTCCTGATCACCACATACTTGGATTAATCAATGGGTTCAACCACCATATAATTATTGGCATTCTCAATAGCTTGGTTTATTTTTCTTTCCATTATAGGGGTTAAATATGTTGTACATGCTTGTGCTAACTCACACCTATCACAAAACCATTTCTACAATGTTTTCTCAATACTTTGAATCAGGGGAATTATAGGAGTTTGTTGGGCCTCCTTGAATACGGAGTTGAGAGACTCTACATTGTTTGAAGTCATTATATTGTAACGGTTTCCTTTGCAATGTGACTTAGCCCAAGTTTCAAAAATGGTTTCACTAAGATATTCGCAACCCTTCTCCTCATCAGTTTTTTCAATTTGAGACATATGCTTCCCGAACTCTTTATTCGTATATGCCTCAGCTCTGCCGCCCTCATAAAAAAAAAATTTCCTAGGCTTCCGAGTTGTGGTCTTTAAATTTTCCTTTATATGGTAGATACAATGTGCATAATTTACATTTTGAAAAACATCTTTGACTGCATTAATAACGCTCATATGTCGATCGGAAATGATCACAAGTCCTTCATTATCACCTGTTATTGCTTTCAACTTCGTGAAAAAACAAGTCCATGCATCATCATTCTCATAATCAACAATAGCCCACACAAGAGGATATATATGTATATTTCCATCCTGACAAGTTTCAATAATCAATGTGCCTCTATATCTTGCAGTTAAAAATGTCTCATCCATAATGATCAACGGACGCATTGCAGTGTGGAATCCAATAATGCAAGCCTCATACGCCAAAAAAAGTACTTGAATCGGTTTTCAATATCAAGCTCTAAAGAGTACATTGTTGCTGGATTAGCCAATTACAAATTATGGGCATATGCACCTAGCTTCCTGTAACTATCCTCCGTTGAGCCCCTTAGGTATGTTAAGGCAACTTCTCTACACCTCCTCGCTTTTTGATAGTCTAGATGAACACCAAAATCTCAGGTAATCTTACCAATGATGTCCTTCGATCAAAACACTTGTTTGTCTGCCAACTCCTGTGAGATATGTACTCCAATAACTTTCGATGTTGCTTGTCTGTGATCACTCATGCACATGTTATGGGGGCAAGTATGTTCAGCTGTATATTTTTGAATCTGGAAATAATCACTTTCTAAGTACTTTGTCGCTTGCAAACATTGTTTGTAATTATCACCATCACAAACTATTCTGTACACAGTTTGGCTCGATTTGGTTATTTTGAACTCAAACTTATTATTCAATGCAAGTAAGTACACAGTATCCTGAAGCTCCCTCTTGTTATTGAATACTTGCCCAACCTTCAAATCAATATCTTCCAGTAACATTGATGTACTTCCAATTGAAGAATTCAACAAATTCTCTCTTGTAAAGTAAATGTCTTCATGTAGGTTGCCTTGACTGAACCCATCAAATCTCTGTCTTGGGGGTGTAGAGTTATCATTCTGGTTATGGGATCCATTAATTGCATCCAACCCACCATTTGTGTTGTTTCCCACATTTTGTTCTTCTTCTTCTGCTTCTACTTCTTCTTGTCCATTAATTTGCTATTCTCCATTGTTTTGTTTATAATCCATATCACAACCAAGACGATTATTTTCTTCCCAGTTCCCTTCGCAATTTTCTTGCATAGTTATATAAAGAGTCATAGTGTCAGGAAGGTTAATATTAAAGAGTCATTCAACATCTTCATCCGAAGTAATTTGGACATGATGTTGTAGACTTTGCCTTGTTGGTGGAGGAATAAGAAATCCTAACTCTATATCATGAACTTGGCAAAGCTTTTTTACTTTAGCATAAAACTCTTCAAATGAAGTTGAATTACTAAGCGCAAGTCTTCTTGGTTTATGTTTGTCCCTAAATTTCCACGAAGATCCAATGTTCTCGTCGTTGTCAACGAAATGTCCAAAATACAAAACAGTGATCCAAACAGTTGAACCCATACATGAAAAACAATCGAAAAGAAAGTTTCATCAAAAATAGTCTTGGTTGAGTAAAAGTATACACTTGGTTAAGTAAAAATTGGCATGACAACAATATTGCATGCTTGAGTCAAAATAAGGTATGGTTGATGAAATATAGTCAAAGTTGCTTAAAAATATTAAATGTCTATCAAAATTATTCAAGGTCTATCAAAAGTGTCCAAGGTCTATCAAAAATATCCAAGGTCTATCAAAAGTATCCAAGGTCTATCAAAGGTGTCCAAGGTCTATCAAAAGTTTTCAAGTTCTATCAAAAGTGTCCAAGGTTTATGAAAAGTGTCCAAAGTCTATTAAAAGTGTCCAAGGTCTATCAAAGGTGTCCAAAGTCTATCAAAATTAACCAAGGTCTATCAAAGGTGTCCAAGGTCTATCGAAAGTGTCCAAAATCTATCAAAGGTGTCCAAGGTCTATCAAAATTAACCAAGGTTTATCAAAGGTGTCCAAGGTCTATCAAAAATATCCAAGGTCTATCAAAAGTGTCTAAGGTCTATCAAAAGTTCCAAAGGTCTATCAAAAGTGTCCAAGGTCTATCAAAGGTGTCCAATGTCCATCAAAAGGGTCCAAGGTCTATGAAAAGTGTACAAGCTCTATCAAAGGTGTCCAAGGTCTATCAAAATTAACCAAGGTCTATCAAAGGTGCTCAAGGTCTATCAAAGGTGTGCAAGGTCAATCAAAGGTATTCAAGGTCTATCAAAGGTGTCCAAGGTCTATCAAAAGTGTCCAAGATTTATCAAAGGTGTCCAAGGTCTATCAAAATTAATCAAGGTTTATCAAAGGTGTCCAAGGTCTATCAAAAGTGTCTAAGGTCTATCAAAGATGTTCAAGGTCTATCAAAAGTGTCCAAGGTTGATCAAAAGTTTGCAAGGTTACTCAAAAATAGTCAAGGTTGAGCCATTCCATGTCAAGGCTGCTTAAAATTATGAAAGGTCTAGTAAAACTATTAAAGGTCTATTAAAAGTGTCCAAGTTTGTCCGTCTTTTAGCTTGTCTTGGTGGCACGACCTTGGGATTCGCATGGAGTCGGGTCGGGTCGTGCACGCTTGGTATCGAGCTATAGGTTAGCTATTTCGCCAGAGATAGGTTCCTTGGCCTTGTTTGGGTTGGGTTTATTGTTGAGATTTTAACGATGAGGTGTTCTTGTA
>JABEVN020003157.1:0-19195 GCA_013146195.2 Codonopsis lanceolata | reverse complement strand
TAAGCCATTTTCTCCAAACAATACTTTTTACGAGCGTGCTCCTTAGGAGGATCATGCAATGCCAATGATTTGTTCTTGAAAGCGCTTCACATAGTCTAGTGGTGTCTCATTTGCTTGTTGTCCTTCCCATGTCAATTGGAAGATAGTAATCTTCTCATCGGTGTGGAAAAACTTGGACGAAACGGCTTGGACATCGTCTCCCATTCATAGATGTTACTCTTGTCGAGGCGTAGTAATACCAACTATAAGCGACGATAAACTTGGGAAACTCCCTCAAACACAAGCTATCAAGCATAGTGTATGGCTCAAGTTCCTCTAGAAATCTCTGAACATGCTCAGAGTGGGTTTCATCACGACATCGGCGGAAGCGAGGAGAGACATAATTCTCAGGATAAGGTGCTTGACGAATGACTAAGGGATATGGAGGTCAGAATCCTCCTCGGCTCGGGTGGCAGAGGCACACGAGATTCGACAATTGTTTAACTTGATCCAAGGTTACGGTCCCCTCCCGGAGGTGCTACGAGGCTTGGGTTGCTCTTGGGGTTACTGGGCCGAAGAGAGGAGGGTAGCACGAGATGGTGCGGCCAGCCTACATGCCCGTTAGTTGGCTCAACACACTAGCAGTGAGTAATATGTGGTTGGTTGGCGGTGGTTGGAGGATAGGAGTGGTGGTAGGGTTAGAATGTGTGGTCATGGTTCCCGAACACGAGGCTCAGGAGGCGGCCCAGTGCGGCTGAGATACCATGTTGAGTAATGCGAAGGCTGAGTGAGGTACGCTGAGAGATGATTACTTGGATCCTTCGGCGGAGCCTCATTTCCCCCGCCACCATAGCCTCAACGAGGAGCGGTGGCATCGTCTCATCCGAGAACTAACCGTCAACATTGTCATTGTTTCAGTCGACTCGCCGTCACATTTGGTTCTCTTCGGAGGCATGACTCAGCGTGAATACCTCCCAGCAGAGTCGCCAAATGTAGAATGTGAGTGTGTCCGGGAGGTGTGATGTGTGCCTGGGGTAAAGAGTTAGGCGTGACACGTTGCTATCAAAGAACCTCAAAGAGTGTAGGATCGGGGTGGAAGCCAAGACCGATCAAACAAAGAGAAAGAGGGCAAAAGGCGATGTCGAGAGTTCTCTCTCTAGTACTCACTAGGTTCTCAATCAAAATGATTATCGATCTTTGAAAATGAGGTTTTCACCTCTATTTATAGTGAATGTAGGATGACACATGGAATATTCCCAGCTAGGTGTCATCATCCTATTGATCATGCAATGATCATAAGACAAGTGTCCCATAAGTGGGGACCACAATCGACTCTTTCTCTCTTAGTGATCGAGGTCACACGCGTCGCTTGCGTGCGTGGTATCGCATGCGTAACCAAGCAGGTGCGACTTTCTCTTGACTTCACCACCAAACCAATAACCAGAGGTTCCCAAAACCGGCTCGGTCTTGTAAGGGTTCATGGACCTAGACACTGCGTTGCACTTAGAGTAAATCACCCAGAAGGTAGTGCCCTAAGCCGGGTCATCCTTGACGGATGTAAGTGCTAGCGGTAAGTTGTTGCCCTTACCTTAGGCGTAGAGTTAGTTCCTTGGAGGCCCTAATATTCGAGATCGGGGCTCTAGGGCCCACTCGATTCTCATAGGGTCGAGCAAGATGTCATCTGGCGTTTTGACCCTCGGCCGGTTGCTCGTGGAGACCATTAATAAAGCCGAGGTGCGGGTAGGATGCAGGCATCATTACCCTTAGGCTAAAAGCACTCGACCTCGGCCCCCTTTAGGCTATTTCCCGGAGCCTAATGCGTTCTCGCACGATAGGTCTTAGTTCGGGAAACTAGGTAATTACGTGGTAATCCCCTAGAGTGACGTGGCATAATCCCTACTACACATGGTATCTTAATAGCATACCAATAATAAACTTGTATTGAGTTATCATGTAACATAAACTTCATAAACCACATAGCACGTTTTCTTTCATATAAGTGCTTATACATAACACGTAAAACCAAGATCTGGCTAGCCCTTCAATGATCATATAAGCGGGTTTCAATCCTCGAAAGGATCATAACTCATCGGTTTTCTTAATGAGTTCCTCGTTACCTTCATCCAACCCTGGGATGAGAAATGGGAGCTCGATATCAGGCTAGGGGGCGCTAATACGAGACCACATCCCACTATTGGCCACATAGTGAGGATAAAGGGTACCAATGCGGCGATTCATAGCGAATGTTTCCAAAGGCTATGAATCGTCCCATTGCCGACAAAGCGACGAGCGCCACTGGACTCAAATCAAGATGCTCAAGTAGATATTTACTTGGATAAACCAATAAGGACCAAGTCCATCATAAAAGAACTTATCAATTCAAGTAGGTCATAATGCTCTACAAAATCCAATAAACAATGCACATAATTGTACACACTTAACATGTTCAACTAACTTGTAAGTTTAGTTCAAAAACCACATATTGAGGTATTCATAATCCTCAAGTCACCACCAATTCAAGAATAGCTTATAGCTCAATAAATCACAACGTGAGGTCTACTATAGTCCTCTACTCAAGATTAAACCAAAGACTATTATTTTAGTCTAAGAACAATCATAATCAAGACTTAGCATTAGTCTATACATAAAAGCATACCGGACTCAACAATAGTCCTAACCGTCGTATGTAATCGACTTCCTCAAAACCATTCTCATGAATGACTAGACTACACCGTAGTCCAAGACCCACAAGTTTTCCATGTACGCTCATCTGAATTTCCTAAAAGAAATCTCATTCAATAATCATTTCTTAAGGATACACGAGATCATTGATTGGTCTCTAATGCTCCGTGCTCTACGAGCATGCTCTAAGTAAACCCTTCATAAGCCTCTATAACGTGGGTGTCACCAATGGGACACAATTCGAGATGCTCGGGTTCTCATCATCAAAACCAACCAAACCCAAACATCGTAGGATTTCAACCTAAGGCTCACTAACATCTTATTGAACCTAAAATGACTCCATTGAGTCTAAATATCGCATTTCATTAAATACACATTCCATAAATCCCGAAACTAACACATCATTCAAGTTTATAATAATTCTCCCAAAAATAACCCGGGCTTGTTTCCCAAGCCTCAAAATCCAAGAACTCAACATAATCATAATCAATCAAAACCCAAATGTCGTAGGACTTCAACCCGAGTTCATTAACACTTTATTGAACTTATTTCGACTCCGTTGAGTCTAAATACTAAGTTTCATTTCTTACACCTTTCATCAATCTCAACGATGACACTCACTTCAATTTATAACAATTTCCAAAATAATTCGGGCTTAATTCCCAAGCCCTAAATTCACAACAAACCCAACATAAATCATCCTACACATGGCATTGACAAGTTCATACCCCCAAAAATACACAAAATAGGCATATTTCCCCCAATGAACCCAAATAACATATGGACATGATTTCTAGCATGCTCATAAGCCTAGAAACATAAGATGAAGAACAATCATATACTTCAACAATCATATAATCCACTCTACAAATGCTCCTACAAGTTTATACTTCCAAAAATCCCCAAAATTGGGCATACAAAGCATATCAAGTGTTCATTGCCCACAAATAGCACATAAGTTGTTTTCCTTAGGGCCAATGAACCAAAATCAAAAGGAAGTAACTTACCTAGCTTGAGTGAAAACTCAAGAGAACGCAAATCCGATCGGTGAAGTTGTTCTACTCGACGAGGGCTTCAAGATTCCGAAGTTTGAAGGCAATCGGGTGGATGGATCGTCTTGGATCGAAGAGAGAAGGAAGCTAGGGCTTGAATCTCCCTTGGACTCTCTCTCTCTCTCTAATACGTATGGTGGAGAATGAAAATGAAGAGGATTTACTAATTTTGTGAAGAGATTGGGCTATATATACTTCCCAAGCAATGAGGGCAAAACAGGGAATTCCTTGGTACAATTAGTAGAGATTAGGACTAATCAATCACTAATCTAACCTTTATTAACTTCCAACTAATGTTAGGACATGATTTGGGTTAAGTATGGGAGGTTAGGAAGGGTTTAGAGGGGGTTAAATGAGGGTAGGATAGGTATAATTCGTCAAAACCCAAAACAGGGCAAAAATCCCGTAAGTGACATTTTATGTTGAGGCGGGCGCCTCACATTATTGAGGCGGGCGCCTGGGACACTGACCCATCTCCAAATTTGCAATTTGCTCCCAGAACTTGAGGCGGGCGCCTCACTCAATGCTAGGCGGGCGCCTGGGCTTTTGGGCCTGCTCTATGCTCTCAAAACTTGGTCTAACATGTCCTAAATGGTCCCAAACTTATGGGCAACCATTCTAAGGTCTAACCCAACTCAAAACAAGTCGGAAACACACCCGAACAACTCCCGAAACAACTCGGAGCGAAACTGGGAAGGGGTGCAACAACGTGCAACCGGAACGACGAACGAACTCGAAATCGAACGAGCAATGAAGGGAGACTTTTAAGGCAAGTCTAAGGGCTAATGAAGAAGCTTAAATACTTCTAGGAAGTTGAATAACAACTAGGGAAATAAGAATCCTAAAGGAGAGACGATTACGCGACTCAATCCCCGAACTACGCGATAGAGACGAACGCTATCTCCAAAACTTCCAATTCAGCGATAGACTTAAGGAACACTTCCAACTTGAAGTCTAACACATCTAAACATGTTAATAAACTATCTTATAGAGGTCTAGGACCCAAACCGAGGTCACGAACCCAAAACGCAAACAAACCCTCAATCGCGTCGCATTCCGACTATCGTCGAGTCACGACTTGTGACTTTAGCAAGTCAACAACTATATGGAGTCTCTTAATAATGTTTTGGTCTTAATATGGTCTCTTAAACCTATCTAGACCCTCTCGCAAATCAAACATACAGTCGACAAAGGAAGAAGTGCAAGTATAGCACGCAAACCGAGATAACGGAGGAGCGGGGTGTCACATTTCCCGTATTAAACATCTTTCTCGTTCCCATAAACTCTCTTTTTTGCTGTTTTTGAACCAATGCTCAGTATGGATCGGGTACAATTCATCACTCGTCCTCTTCGGTTTCGGTACAACTTCTCTAACTATACTAGTTCCATTTGTTTTTTTGCTAAATCATTTTTTACTTGCTCCTTAGTTCAAGAATCAGTCCAGCAGATCACTCTTCGCATCAAGCATTACACTTGGCCTTCTTCGGTCCTTCTCACTTGTGTCTATGCTAAATGTACCTCCATTGAACGCCAAATTCTTTGGTCTGATTTGATAGACATCAGCTCTCAATTTGTGGATTCTCCCTGGATTGTTGGTGGCGATTTCAATATAATCTTGCACCCGGGAGAAAAATCTGGTGGTCGTGATTGGGATCAACCGGGTGCTTTGGATTTTCATGCATGCCTTTCTGCAACTGGATTAATTGATCTTGGTTTCTCGGGTATTCAATACACCTGGTGGAATAAACGAGAGGGTAGTGCCATTATTCATCAACGCATTGATAGGTTTTTGTGTAACTCTTTATGGTTGGACGCTTATGCATCCTCTTCAGTGGAACATCTCAATCACACATGTTCAGATCATAGCCCGCTTCTTCTCTCTTTCTCCAACTCTAGGGCTCGGACGCACTCAGCTTTTCGGTTCTTAAATGTTTGGACCATCCATGCCACTTTTCTGGACACTGTGAAGTCTGCTTGGGATTCTCCAATAGAAGGCCGCCCTACGATTAAATTTGCTCTTAAGTTGAAATCCATGAAGCACACTCTTCGTAAATGGAACAAAGAAGTTTTTGGGAACATTTTTTCTAATCTTAAAGAGGCTGAGGACGCTGTGACTAAACATGAATTATATTTCGAGCTTAATAGCTCTAGTGAAAACAGACCTCTTATGAACGCCGTGCAATACAGCTAGCTTTTTCCGTGAAGAGGCGTTTTGGTGTCAAAAGTCCAAAATTAAATGGTTTAAGGATGGGGATGGAAATTCTAAACTATTCCATTCTTCAGTTCGCCATGCCCAACGATGTCTCCATATTCACTCGATTCGTAACTCCTCTGGCACTCTTCTTGATAGTAATGAGGCGATTAAAACTGAGATTGTAGATTATTTTTGCTCGCAGCTTCAATCCGTCTCTCCTCCTATGCCTCGGGATCTTGATATGATCCCTTCGCTAATTACTGAAGATTGGAATCTGGCCCTTATCTCTCCTCCAACTTTAGATGAGATTTGGGCTTCTATTAGTAGTCTTAGTGAGACATACCTGGCTGTCAGACGGATTCTCCGCCATTTCTTCTCAACATGTTGGGACATAATCAAGATAGATCTATATGAAGTTATCCAGGAATTTTTTGCTGGGTTCTCCTTACCCAGGTCTTGGTCTAGCACTCTCTTCGCCACCATTCCCAAGGTTGACCCTCCCTTGTCGGTTAAAGATCTAAGGCCAATCAGTTTGTGTAACTTCTGTAACAAGATCATATCCAAATTATTGGCTACTCGGCTTGCTAAGTTCCTGCCTCATATCATCTCCCCAAATCAAAGTGCTTTTACTAAAGGTAGAGTCATTCAGGATAATGTGCTTCTTGCTCAGGAAATGGTTTCATATTTGGAGAAAAAAGTGGCTGGCTCAAATATTATTCTCAAACTGGACATGGCCAAGGCGTTTGACAGGGTTTCATGGGTTTTTCTTATTCAGGTCCTTCGTAAATTTGGTTTTCATGAGGTATTCATTGACATTATATGGAGGTTGATTGCAGAAAACTGGTTTTCTGTTCTAGTTAACGGAGAAGCTGTCGGGTTTTTTCAGTCTACTTGTGGTTTAAGACAAGGAGATCCCCTCTCTCCCAGCCTATTCATCATCGCAGCGGAGGCTCTTAGTCGAAGTCTTAACAGAATGCATCATGAAAACAGCAGTATATGCTATTCTTCTTCGAGTGGATGTCCAGTTATCTCTCACTTATCCTTCGTTGATGACATTATCATCTTCTGCAATGGCAGTCGTCGATCTCTCCAGAAGCATGCCGATCTACTTGCCCATTATGTCGCTATATCTGGGCAACTTATTAATCCTGATAAAAGTCAAGTTTTTGTGGACCTCTCCATCTCTCTCACTCGTGCCGAGAATATTGCTTCTTTTTCAGGATTTCGAATCGGCTCTTTCCCTATAACATATTTGGGATTCGGAAGAAAAAAACGAGTATTTGATCCTATTGCTCTTAAAATGTAGTTGAAGGTGGACTCTTGGATTGGATCTTTCCTTAATCAGGCTGGTCGCGTCACTCTTATTAATCATGTGCTTCACTCAATGACGACCTATCTCTTTGCTTCGCTTGAGCCTCCTGTGGCTGTTATCAGAATGCTCGAAAAGTTCTTTGCTAATTTTTTTGGGGGTAGCATTGAAGGTAGAGCAAAATCCCACTGGGTTTACTAGAAAACTTGTTGTCTTCCTATGCATTATGGAGGGATCGGTATTACGTCCCTTTTTTCCCTTGTCAAAGCTCATTCTGTTAAACTTTGGTGGAGGTTTCGCTCGCAAAGAAATCTGTGGACTGAATTTCAAAGGGCCAGATATTGTAAGTCCTCTCATGATGCTATTTCCTCCTGTCGTGGCTCTCACATTTGGCAGCGGCTTCAGCGCATAAAAGCTGTGGCTGAGCCTTGTATTGGCTGGACTGTTGGGATGGGTTCTATTTCTATTTGGTTTGATAATTGGATTCCTGGGTAACACCTGAATCGTCCCCTTGATTGCCCTCTTGAAACAGTCAGGGACCTCTTCGATATGAACGGGAATCTGCTCCCTATGGCTCGGTCTATTCTTCCTACTTCGGCTTTGCATGCAATCTCAGAATATTGCATATCTATTTCTGCCAATCTTGATTCCCCTTACTGGAATTGTACTCCTTTCGGAGGATTCACTCTTATTTTGGCAATGGAGCTGGTTGCCCCATCTTCTGCAGTTATTTTCTCTACAAAATTCATATGGCACAAGTTTCTCCGTAAGCATATTAGCATTTTTTTTTTATGGAGGCTGTTCATGGGTCGACTGCCAATAGATGAAGGATTATGTAAAAAAGGTGTCCAGTTGGCTTCCAAATGCATCTGCTGTAACCATCCTCAATCTGAATCTTTCAATCATCTTTTTCTTCATGGTGAAGCTGCTAGGTTCTCTTGGCAGTATTTCTCTTCTTATGGTTTGTCCCTTCATGGCGAGACAATAAAGAACCGCTGCATGGCTACATGGTGTATTGGTAAGAACTTGGTTTCTCTTCTCCTCCCGTCCATTACTCTTTGGAATCTTTGGAAGTTTCGTAATGGAATTGTTTTTGATGG
Source organism: Codonopsis lanceolata (assembly GCA_013146195.2). Taxonomy (NCBI): domain Eukaryota; kingdom Viridiplantae; phylum Streptophyta; class Magnoliopsida; order Asterales; family Campanulaceae; genus Codonopsis; species Codonopsis lanceolata. The sequence goes on along the minus strand of JABEVN020003157.1, from coordinate 10,879 downwards.
AAAGCCCAAGTCTCTTAATCTGATTATCAAATCAATTGATAATGATCTCAATGCAATCCTTTGTGCCTCAAATTTTTTTGCTCTGCAAAAGTAATGGGATTGCAGTTTCCTTTGCCTCTCGGAAACAAGTAATTATTCGGGTTGTTTCTTGGGATAAACCTCCCCTGGGAATTCTTAAACTTAACTCAGATGGGGCCTGCCGTGGTAACCCCGGTCTTAGTGGTGGGGGTGGTGTTGTTAGGGACTCTAATGGCTTGGTAGTTTATGCCTACTCCTCCTTCTATGGTGAGTCCACCAATAACATGGCTGAAATTCGAGCTCTTTTCCAAGGTCTCTGTTGGCTTCAAAGTAAGGGTCATCATAATGCTCTTGTTGAAGTTGATTCCAAGGTTATATGTGATTTGCTCAATGGATGTCATAAGCACTCTTGGGCTTTGACTTATCTAGTTCGTGCTATTGGTTCATTAAAGAGGAATATTAATTTCTCTCTTTGTCATATCTTTAGGGAGGCAAATTTTGTGGCGGATGGTTTGGCCAATCTCGCGGTGGATTCGGTCGAGATTTCAATTTTGTCTCTTTTAATGCTTTGCCTAGATCCATTAAAGGCAATGTTCTCATGGATGCTCAAGGGAGTGGCTAGGATTTGTACCTCTTAATCATGTATATTTCTTGTTTTGTTTTCTTGTGGCCAAGCTCTTTATTTTTTGAGGATTGTTTCCTTAGTCTAGCTTATTTCTTTTTCGAGGTTAGGCTTCTTTGTCCTCCCATTTATAAGGGCCAGGCTGGTTGTCCCCCTCAAGTTTGTAATTTTCTTTTTTATCAATAAATTTTTGCAGGGTGCCGTCCCTGTTTCCAAAAAAAAAAAACCATAAGTTTTATAACATATTTTCATGTTATAATAGTCCATAGCAGTCCATTATACCATTTCGCCATTTGATGTAACGTATTTTCATAATATAATGATACATAATAGTCCATTATACCATTTCGCCATTTGACGTAACCTATTTTCATGTTATAATGGTCCATAGTAGTCCAAAATTATGCATCCTACAATGTTATTGATGCTTAAATTAGATATAAAACTAGTATTCAAATGTAGGAGGAGTGAAAATTCATACGTATCGTTGAGCTTGAAGACATTGTATTATATGAGTTTGAAAATGGAGAGAGAGTATGTTGTTGTAGTTCGCTTGATCCATGACGAACAAGAGGGAGTGTGTTTGCATTGTTGGAGAATGAAGAAGAAGGGGCTATTTTTGCATTGTGTTGCCTCTGCGTTGTGTTCAGACGGGGTTGGGAAAGGGTGGTGGGCTCGTAAATTGTTAGGTAAGAATGGGTAGGTTAGAAAATTAATTGGGTAAAATGGGTAGTTAGGTGGGGTGTAGAGAGAGATGTGAAAAATTATTGGGGTGTAACTATTGGTACGGTAACGTATATATAACATTTTTACTTCATTATATTCGTTAGGAAATGTAATTAGGTTTTTGTACACGTATTTGGGAAAAGAGTGGGGCTAACCACACCCTAATTTCCTATCTCTACACCCCAATACTTACTCAGATCTCTCTCTACATCCCACCTAACTATCCATTTTACCGTTCTCTCCTGTCTCAATTTCCAAATCATCTCACACTCGGTCGAACTCCAATGAGAGTGTTCATCTCATGGTGGCCAAACTCCATTGGATGTGTTCATCTCATGGTGGTCGAACGCACAAAATGAGAGTATTCATCTCATGGTGGCCGAACTCCAATGAGAGTGTTCATCTCATGGTGGCCGAACGTACAAAATGGGAGTGTTCATCTCATGGTGGTCGAACTCCAATGGGGGTGTTCATCTCATGGTGGCCGAACAACACAAAGTGTGTTCATGCCGAACAAGCGATAAGCGTAATGGCATATCTGTAATATTTTTAGTAGAAGGGTTTATTAGGTTTTTTACTCAATGGCATTTCTGTAATAATTTTAAGTGGGGGTGTAGAGATAGGAAATTGGGGTGTGGTTGGCTCCACTCTTGGGAAAATACCCTAAATTGAAACCAAAAGCTTGATGGTTATGTTGTATAGCACATTTTTTTTCGTACAATTTCATGTGATGGGACTAGTTGTTGATTATTTAAGTGGAATCATTGGTAATTTGGTGTAATCGAGGTTTGTTTCAAAGATGGGTGAGCTCAGGAATACTATATTGTGGATCTGGGGGTGCGGAGTGCACATTCACATAAGTATCATCTTTGAGTTGTCATTATATACTAATACTCCATTAGTAACCTCGTGCTTGAGTGTCGTAAGAAGAGGGCCGTTGTAGTTTTATCCCACAAGAATATTCGTGTAACCCGGGGCATGTGATAAGGGTCGAATAATTCTTACAAGAAAGTGTGTTCGTGCATGATTCTACAATATATCCAAGGTATATAAGTTTCATTGTGTCCTTTTACTGTTGTCAACATTGTTGAAAACCCCACCACCAACACTAGTTTCAGCTTGATTTTATGTATGTGCCTCATATTCTTTGACATGTAAACATACAAAAATAAAGTTTTCAGAATGGTAGATTTTGCTTCATGGAAGGCCCATTAATTACCATATATAACCTAAGGTTTGGTTGTTTATTTATCAAATCGATATAGGATTGGCAAAAAGTGTAATAGTTAATTAATCGCAAGATCTTCTGGAAGTTTACAGTGATTGGGACTAAGGTTGAGTTGATAAACTTCTTAAAGTAGTTTTATTCATGTGTAATTATATATTATGGCATTGTTGTAGTGTCTTCACTTGTATTTTGAAGATTGTCTTGTCTGTGAATAAACCACAATGTCTCTGTTGCCACTCGCCACTGTGTGCCACAATCATAGTTATTGAACCAATTATACAAGTAAAATAGAGTAATTTGTAATGCTTACCATTTCCATGGGTGCTCTTCATTCTTAGTACTGGTGATTACTAGGCTTATGAATGGATATCATGATGGATTTACTATAAAGCGTTGACTTTTCTAACTTTCAGTTAGTAAACTAGTTTTACTCCCATTTCGCTATGCTCTAAGCTTCCATGTTTTCATTTTTGGAATGGCTAAGAATTATAATTTCTCAAAATCTAGGAGCAAGAATTAGAGAATTTAAATACATTTATTAGATAGTAGATATGTAGTTGTTTAGACCACCTCCTTCCCAAAATGATTGTTGTTCCAAAACGAGTGTCCAGTTTTGTGTAATTTTACTAAATTCACCATTACTAACTACGGTACTACCATGTCATAGTGTTCACTAGCTAGCATGGACATCATGTATTCATGTATATGTGCTACTTGCATGGTTTAAAAGTCTGTTTCCTTAAATTTTGTGAAAACCCACAAAAGTTGGACACTCATTTCAGGACAAAGGGAATAGTATTCATCCTCAGAAATGCAAGAATAACTTCAGATATGGTCTTGCAGATTGCAATTGAGGACATTATGAAGCTGCAGCCAAAATTTCATTAATAACTAAAAGGAATAAGAATATCTTAGTTACTACTAGGAAGCACCGATGGGATGTGGTAAATACGGAGAAGGAAACCATTGTTGGTTCCTTAATGTGGTTTGTCTATCTTATGGTGTGGGTGTTTGGAAAGGGATTAGGAAATGATGGGACACATTCAAAAGGTTTATTTTCTTAGGTGTCGGCAACAAGGCCTCTTTTAGATTTTGGAAAGATAAGTGGTGCGGAGAGGTGGAGCTCCGTAGAGTGTTTCCATCTGTTTTCAATATAGATATTAACAAGGATGAAGTAGTTAGCTCTGTTCTGCATGTGGCAGGAAGAGTTATTACGTGGAATCCGACCTTTAGGAGAAATCCTCAAGATCGGGAGCTTGAACCACTTCGGCTATTAATGGAGCTTTTGTATGCCCAGAAGGTTTACATTTTTTTTATGAAGAAAAGGTTATCTGGGAAGGAGAAAACAACAAGTTTTTCTCAGATAAGTCTCTCAATAAACATTTGACAAAAGGAAACATCTTCTTTACTTGGAAGTCTGTGTGGAAGTTGATGCGGGAGCAAGGGTCCAAGACACCATCGCCCAAAGAGGTTGTGGAGAAATGTATGATGTCAATATTTGGAGGACAATGTAGCCATGTTTTGAGGATGAAACAAATGATGCAAAAGGGTTAAAGGACCAAAGGACCAAGGAGACAACAAGGGGGTTCAACCTGCAAGTGAAATGGGAGTATTTCTTGGAAGGCAAGAGTGTCATTGGGCACGGCTAAAGGAGAATGGAAGAGTGGTTTCGTGTGGATGCTTGGAAGGGTGGCACTGGCCTAGAAGGTCTTGCATGGCATTGCATGCAAGGAGGTGGACATGGCTTGGCTTGGAAGGGAGGACGGCCTCCATGAGTAGTGTGAACGAAGGAGGATTAAATTAGGTAACTAAAGGAAATTCCGTTTTTGGGAATAAGTCCTTTAAGGACTATGATTTAAATTAGGCAGTTTCCTTTTTTATTACAATTGTAATCTCTTAAGGAGTAGGAGTTACTTTATTGTTTTCTAGTAGAGTTCAGATTTATTTATGTTCACATTAGAGATTAGGGTTTCATTGTGAGCCTTTATAAGGCCTTTAATTTCATTAATAAAGCAGATTGGATTTTCAGAGAAAAGATGTAATTCTTTTAAGAACAAGGTTGTTCTTTCAAATCGATTTATTCTTCTTAAGGTGAGTGAAGCCAAGAGGGAATCGGTCATCGGGCATCTTTACGTTAAGTGAGTGAAGCTCAACCGGTGAGTCCGTAATCTATCCTTTTTATTTTTATTTGGTTTGTGCTAGATTGGTGTTTCTAAAGGGCGTGTTAATTGTTCTCAATTTCTTGAAGATTTCGGCCAAAGGAATTTAAGGCAGCTTGGGCGTGTCCTAAAGGAGGAAGTTTCGGGCAGCTTTAGCATTAAAAACATGGGCTGTCTTGGGACAGATTAGGCGAGACTTTAGTGATTGTTTTATGCAGATTATTCCTTGTAATTAATTCTATAAACAAGGCTAGGGTTTGGGATAAAACTTGTAAGGGAATTTCAATTAATTTTGGGAAGATTTTTAGAGGGTTTTGGGCATTTATTTGGAGCAGTTTTGTGGCTGATTTTGGGAGAATTTTGGGTGGTTTTGGGACTGTTGGTTTAGCCATAGGGCTGTCCGAAATTGCTTGTGCAGATTTGTTGATTCAAGCTTCCGCATACACATCAGAAGTCTAAGGCTTCACTGAGAGTGGCCTTTTTCTTATGGGAGGATGCTAACAAAGCGATTTTGACCTGTGACAATCTTCAAGCTCAAGATAAAATTCATGTCAACTGGTGTTACATGTGCAAGAGAGATGTGGATAGTTTGAATCATTTATTGCTGCACTGTCCTATGGCTAAGGAGGTTTGGGATCTAATGCTTTATCTTTTTCAAGTGTCCTGGGTTATGCCAAAATCGGGTAACGCCTAAGGAGCTTTTATTTAGCTCGTCCATTTATAAGAGGAGGAAGAGAAATTGTTATTGAGAGGTGGTTACGTCGGTTATTTGCTAGACATGCAATGTGGGAGGGAAAGGAACAATAGGCGTTTTGAAGAATTAGAGCCAGGTATTGATAGGTTAAAGGAGGTGACTCTCCGGACCTTATTTTTCTGGTGTGGAGTGTTGGTTGCAGGAGTGAATCCTTTTGTAGAGTTTAGGAATATTATTTCCTTTTTGTATTAATGTCGTTTATAGTGTTTCTCCTGTGTATATAGTACGCGTCACCTGTTTTGGCGCTTTTGTTTTTTTATATATAACTAATAAGGTCCATGTGCATTGCACGTGGTGTTAATGATTTTTTAAAAAGTGATTTGCTTGTTTCTTTTTTTTTTGTTGACTTTTAATTATTAGATTTTTGTGTGTTATAATATTTACAGTTTTTTAGACTTATAAATTATGTTGTGTATTTAGCATTTCTGATACTTTGTTTTTCGGTCATTTATAATGTATCCTTTTAGTCATTGTATAGCAACTTATCCTACACATTTGTCTTTTTTGTTGGTTATTTTTAAATCTCTTTTTTTAATACCAAACATGAATTCTTTCATTTTTATTAGTGTGTAAATTGAAAACAAATCAAACTTACTATTTAGATAAGCACACTGTTATTGGAGACTTTGCTTATGTCGTTTCTGGAATTTATGACTCTTTTAAAAAAATAGTGTTGGAGAATCAAACTCTCAACCCCAAAGTATATAGTTACACTAAAAAAATACAAAATTCCACCAAAGTATCTATGATGAAGTCTCACTTTCCCACACCCAACCTAAGTTTTGTATCATTTTCATATTATTTTATAACTGTTTTTCTAGTTTACCCCCTAGCCACAACGAAGATTACCAATTTGACATTAAGGTGCACATGATATTTCACGTGTAGGACATTTTGGTCATTTTCTCTCAAACACTTTCTCGCTTTATATTACCCAAATAGAAACTTTTCTTCTTCTCCAACAACTCTTTCTCTGCTTCTTCTCCATCAATGACCTCTTATGTAAATTTTAATTGAGATAAAACTCAAGAGTGTATGAATCTTTTATTCAAAATTTTATATTGAAAAATAAATAAAAATATAGCGGAATCATATCAGATATCAGAGAGATATAAGTGAAGATCAGATAATCACAATTAGGCGTCAAGGCCGCTACGAATAAGAACCTACAAAAAATTAAAACTATCACAGCCCCCCGACATTTCTCCCTTTCTCTCGTACAACACAAATCACAAGCATACACCACGGATTTCAAAACTCATATCTCATTGATATCGTTGATAACTTGATATTGTTTTTGGACTACTTTCGATGGGGACAAAATATGATTAACTCTCAAAATTACACAATAAATCTCACATTGCACCCGAACCTACGAAGTGTCTCACTTTCATACCTTATTGTTCTATTTGTCCCACTTTGCCCCATCTCACTGTGGTCTTTGAAAATAGTAACGAAAATGGTATGTGCATGTCACATGAAGATTATTTAAATCATTTTTCTTGGGGTTCAAAATGAGATTTGATTATAACTTCATTATTTAGTTACCCATTTAGTATTTAAAATATGTTTATAAATAAAAATAATAAATAATTGTTTCAATAATCCAAAAATAATTATATGGCCAATTTGCAATTCCCCCCGCAAAGTATCCACCAAATCGCATAGTACACCCTAACCTAAGGTTTGTCCCATAATGATATGTGATGCTACATTGTTTTCCATTTTCCACCCTACCCCTTGACGAACGTTAGAAAAATCACTTTAAATAGCACGTGATCTTCCACGTGCGGGAAAAAATGGCATTTTCCTTATCTGGTTAAAGAGTAAATGTATTAAAAGGAAAAACTCTAATCTCACATCCTCTCATTCTCTCATCTCCTGGTGCAATCCCATCTCCGACTCCATCGTAATAGCCGTCATCTCTAGCCCCACCATATATAGAAACCGCCATCTCCAGCCTAAACCCTTCCCACTCCAGTCACTCCTATCATAGCTCTGACGACTACCTCTTTTGATTTTAGCCAAATTCTATCTTTGATCTCCCTCATTCTATCCCCTGCAAAAGTTGCGCCTGAAGTAGCAATTAGAGGCTATAGAGTATACTTACTAAAAACCCTTATAAAAACATGGGATTAATAGAAAACCAATAACCCATATCGTCGAATTCATTTGAAAGATAGTCGGACATGAATTAAGAGAAATGGTAAGGGGTTTTATTGAAATACTCTTCAATTTTGCTGGAGAAAATTGGACATACGACCGGCTTGCATATGGCTTAAAACATAGTATCGAAATTGAGAGGATGTTGTAGAAGCTATGGGGTTTTAGATGATTTCAACCTCATAGCAGCTGTCATGGTGGTCGGGTTGAATTACTTAAAGAATTATGAGAGAAAAAGTAAAGTTAAGTTAAGTCATGTAAGAGGATGAAATGGGGGATGAGAAATTGATTGATTTCAGTGGTGGTTTCGGAGAAGGTGAGTGGATCCAATTTCATACAAGAAATCGGAGATGGGACGGGTATGTATGGGTAAAAGTTTTTCATACCTTTTGTTTGTGTACTTTTTTTTCATCATCAAGATAAAAAAAATTGATAATGAAATCAAACGCACATCTATCTTTTGGTTTAAGAGAGAGGACAAAACCCAGATCGGGTTCTAGGTTAATTTTTGTTTTGGGGACGATTGAAGACCGGAAAACATGGTGAGTCTTTTCTCTACATTTTCTTTTAGCAAGAAAAAAAGGAATGGTGGACCCCCACTCCATTTTTTTTTTAACATTTTAACTTTACACACACATTTATATAATTTTTTTTAGAAAATTGTATTTTATTTCTTAATTTTTATTAGGCTAAAATACATTTAGCACCCCCAAAGTTTACACCAAATTCCTAATATTTCCCTCGAGTTAACATCCATAAGGAAATGTCAAATTAACGTGACTTTTCTAACGGCTGTGGTTAGGGTGAAAATAGGGGAAAAAAACGTCAGATACTATTATCGGACAAACCTTAGAGTTGGGGTGCACAATGTGATTTGGTGGATACTTTTGAGGGAAATTGTAATTTGGCATAATTATAAGGAAAATGCATTAATCCTTACAACTAATTATATTACTTTTCTAACAACTAAGTTTTGAATAACTGCAAAGTTGTTTTGGACAAAGACATTTTTGTTTTTTTTCAAGGCTTAGTTGTAAGGAAATTTATAAAATTAGTTGTAAGGCTAGCAACGCTGCTGTTATAATTTTTCTAATATTTAAATTAAAAATGAAATTTAGAATTAATTTAATTTATTTTGTTATCAATAGTTTTCTTCCATCAACCTCATCATTCATAGACCCACCACCATTATCACCTCAAATAACACCATTAACCCAAAAATCTATTTTTGAGTTTTTTTTTTGTCTAATTCTTTACTCCTTCGTTCAAATTAACCTATATGCAAAACTCGTCATTTATAGACCTACCACCACCACAACCTTAAATTTCACTATTTACAAATCCAAATTAATTTTTTTGAATTTTCAAATTTGAAGATTGAAACTCAAAATGATATGGAGATTTGAAAAATTGATGATTTGAAAATTTAACAATGTCATATTCCACTGAAACCACCATTGTTATGCTTACAATCACCCCAAACACCACTCCTAACCACCACCACCACCATCCATGCAATCGCCGCCACCGCCACCGACAATCACCACAACCAAAAAAACGCGTTCACCTTGCTTTGCTAAAACGAAAAAATAAAATATCTTAAACTTTCGTTAAGTCACCATTAAAATTGGATGACAGTTAGGGATAGTGACAAAATTGCATATATCTTTAAAAGTATAATGATAATTTCGCTCGAAACATAGTACAGTGGAAAAATGTAACAATTAATCAAAGTACAGTGGCAAAATTAAACCTTTTCCCCCCAAAAAGTCAATTTTTTTATTTGATTTGATTCTTTTTTTTAATTCTTTACTCCTTCCTTCAAAATAACTAATTTGGAAAACTCATCATTTATAGACACATCATCACACAACTTTGAATTTCTCTTTTTACAAACTCAAATTAAATTTTTTGAATTTTTGAATTTTCAAATATTCAAATTGAAACCAAAACCCATGTGGATATTTAAAAATTTAATGATTTGGAAATCTCACAATGTTGTATTTATCTAAACCATCACTACAATTGCCACCACCACCGCCCCTAACACCACCATCCCTACAGTTGTCAGTAGTACTATCACCACCACAAATAAATGCATTCACCTCGCCTTGTTCAAATGTAGACATATAATCATTTTTACTTCCGATTAGTCGAACTTTTTTCTTAGAACATCTCTTATTTCTTAGTTCCTATCCACTTTTGGTGTCAAATTACTAAGGAAGGAGCTAATCTAATTAATTTTTAGATATACTACTTGAACGGATGTCGGTTGGTAACAGTATCTTCCAATAAAATGAGAGTTGCGGTAGAATAAAAGAAAGTCGATAGCCAGGGCGGGAATAGAGATTCTCATATGTAACTACATCGGGTCCTATAAAGACAGCAAGCAAGTTAAGAGCAAAAGAGGTTTGAGATTTGGAACGCAGTTATGGAAAGGAGTAAAATATTTGAATCTAGTTATTTGTGATTACTACAATTGGTTTTATTTGTAATTTCTATAAGTTTAAAACCAGTATGATAGTTTTTAAGGCTACTGGTAGTAGTCTGAAAATTCAAAAAAGTAAACTACAGATTTTAGTTTTTTTTTTCCTAACAAAACACATAGATTAATCAAATAGTTCTTTTTTTTTTTTTCATTTTCTTGACATTTTGACACTTTTTCTTAACTCATTTCTCTTATTTTATTAATGGGTAATAACTAAACATGTTACAAATTTGCTTAATATCTCGATACTCACCAACAATTCTATTATTATAGATATAATTTTTCATATAAATCTAATAATATCTTTCCCGAACATATTTTAAAAAGTAAAACTATATTATTTTTAGTTTCGAATAAAGTTTTAGTGTCTCGACTAATTAAGAGTATTTTAATTTTTAGAAAATATTGGGTGACATTTGTAACGATAATGGTAGGGAAAGCGATAAGAAAATCAAAATATAAGGCAAATGAATATAATTAAAAAAATGAGACCTAACTTTAAAATAGGTACAAGTCAAGGGATCAAATTATTATTTAATTATTCATAGAATTAATTAACTTTATGACAAATTTGACTAATATTTTGGTCTTAGAGTAATGGTGAGTGATTTATTATATTTATGGCTATTTTTCTAATCATTATTGTTTAGCATGGTAAATTCACGTGTATTGTCCTTAATAAAATGCATAAGATTAATCAAATGGTTCCTCATTTTTTCAT
>JABEVN020003156.1:0-19183 GCA_013146195.2 Codonopsis lanceolata | reverse complement strand
CATGAAAAAATAATATCTACTTGGCATTTCTTATATCCCTATACCATCGGCATGCATAAAATATATGTTCTAGTACATAAAATATATACTGTTAAGTCATGTATATATCAGAAAATATATCAAGAAAAATGTGTTCGAAAATTCGCATTTCATTAGAAAATTCCGCCATGTGAATATATGCCATGTAAAAATATTTTCAGAGCTAAAACATGCATCATATAGCTTTATTTGCATTAACATTATAAACTATGCATAGTAGAGTCAAATAGTAACTACTAGTTCAAATTGGGCATCGCAAAAATAAATTGTCCAAATTTCATGCATTATTACCAAATTTGCATCATTTTAGTCTATAAATCACATGTATAAATATCATAAGCTGCATATATATGCTCCAAAAGTCCAAAACAGCACAGAAATTGAACAGATCTGAAAAATTGATCAAGTGGGTGGAAGAAAATCATACTCACATTGGAATCAGGGAGATTCGACACGTGTTTGTGTACGGTCCCTCACCAAATTACCCAGTCATCTGTGAATAATAATAACCAACTTTGTTCGAACCAAGGAGGGAGTTCTTGTTTTTTCTCATCGATTCAGGTCCATCGGGCCTTTCCTTTTCTAGATCTAGAAGAAGAAGCCATCTCACTGAGAAACAAAATTTTGGCGAAAGAAAATTGAAAAGGAAAGAAAATGAAAAAAATGAAAGAAAGAAAGCTTACCTTCGTCAATGGAGAAAGGAAATGAAGTTGAAGAAGAAATGAAGGCTTTTGCCTTCATTCTCCCGTAGGTGATGGAAAAAGGGAGGAAAAAGTGATATTTTCACTTTTCCCCCTCCAAGCAAATCAGCATCAGCACTCAAGTCCTTCAAGTTTCAAAGCTGCAAAGTGGTCCCTGAAACTTAACAGAAAATTAACAAAAGTGATTCTTGTTAACCATATTTGATGATCTTTCACCCAAAAGACAAGAAAAGTTCATATCTCCGGCAAGTCAGCTACCAGACAAGCAGAAAAATCAGAAAATTCAGCAGCAAAGGTAAATTCCTCTTCTCTTGAAAAAAAAAAATCAAAGGAAAAAAATCATCAAAAGAAAAAATCATCAAGAAAAAAAAGAAAAAATCAATCATCGAAAAAAAATCAAGAAAGAAAGTCAATCAAAAGAAAAAAAGCAGGACCAAGGATCCCAAGCGAGGGATGAACTACGACAGTCGATTCCTGAAAAAGATACGTAGGCAACCTACTTTGGTAGGCACGACCATCACAATAAAAAAAAAAGAGAATAAAATTCCCGACAAAGGCGAGAAATAGCCAATCAGGTGAATCGGCGAGCGGTCAAAAGCAAGCAGGTAAGAAAGGTAAGGAAGGTAAGATTTCTTATTTGCCTTGAGAAAATAAAGAAAAAATCTTTTTCAAAAAGGGTTTTGTTTCAAAAAAAAAACAAAAAAAAAAAAAAAAAAAAAAAAAAAAAAAGAAAGAAAAAAAAGAGGAATATAAAAAAAAAAAAAAAAAAAAAAAAAGAAGAAGAAGGAAAAGAAAGTTCTTTATCGTATCCAAAGGGTCTCGAGATTCGGTCGGTTGGATACGCTGATTTTTGAAAAAATTTGAAGAAAATTTTTATCGTATTCGATGATAACGGTATTGATCGAATGCCGGTTTTTACGCCAAAATCGAAGGTCCTCTTATTGTGTTTGGAAGAAAGGTATTTGACGGCCACCTGCACACAATTTTGAGATTGATCTCTTAACATATTTCCACGGCGGATAGAGACCGGTTGAAATATGGTTTTAAATACACAAAAATCTTCATACCGTATTTGACAACGGTTTCGGACCGAAGAATACGGCTTTTCAAAAACATGAAAATCTTTTCTTCTTCAACTGGTTGTTTGTTTCGGCTTAGCCGAACTACGCTTGGTCCGATTCCTTTAAAGGGGATACGTAGGCGCCTACATTAGTAGGTCCGACCATCGAGCATTTAATTGCGATGCTAAATCTGCGCGATAACCTGCTATAGCCGACTAAAAATGTCTAGGATATGGAGGTTTGATAAATTGTTGCATTATAACCGCTACCGATTGCATATTTCTCCCTCGTTTTGAAATGAAAGCGAATTGGAGAGTCTATTCTAATCAACGATGTTCGCCTACTCGATAAGCTGCGGGTTACTCGTAGACTCCATCGTTGAGGGGCTCTGTAGCAGACACCCCAATTTCGTACCTCGGATATATGACATGACAAAAATATCAAGAAGCTGTTAAAACATTAACAAATGTCAAGATTCTGAGGTCAAAATTGCAAAAGGACAAAGCGGGATGCACAAAGGACAAATTGCGAGGGGCCAAAGTGTCAAAAATGAGCCATGTTTGAGGTTTAGGCACCACCTACCAAGGTTTGGGTGTGGCGCCCAAACCTCCTATAGGTGGCGCCCAAACCTTTCTTCCCAACACTATTCATCACTCCATTTGCCGTAAAATGCAATTCATCGAACGCGATGTACAACTCCCACGATGCGGAGGAAATCTCAAAATTCAGCGATGTCCCAGCCTCCTCCTATAAATAGAGGCCTCGGCTCCTTCATTCAACACACTGCTTTGCGTAAAATTTCTGCGTCTCGTTGCCCTCGTTGTTATACCAAGAAATAAACAGATAGATAAATTTCTAAAGCCTCGAAACCCGCCAAACCTCGCCAAACACAAATCAGCAGGTAGAAGTGTTCCTTAGCCACCCCCAGGTATCCACCCTTTTTCCCGGTCCAAAATCGTGGATAAAGCGGTTGCTCGCCTCGATTTAAAAGGCCAAAATAGCCGCGATAGTAGCCGATTACTCGCCAAAATTTAGCCTTTCCAAGCAAACAAACAAGAAATAAGCAGTTACCACGCCTCGATCCCGAGGCGAAAAGTAACTTTCGAGCGATTCTGTTGCCCAAATTCACACAACACACAACTTCAACCGGACTGCGGACCAGGACCAAAAAAAGACTCTCTCTCCCGAGGGACGAGCGAGCACACCCCTACGTCGTTTGTAAGCTTTTATTGTTAAAGTCTTTTATTTCTATGTAATAGTATTATTTCCAGTCCGGCCCAATGTAAATATATAAGCAGTTGTGCTGCCCGGATTTTATTAGGAAATAGTACTAAATGTAGCCGTTATTATGGCAAAATATTTTTTTAGATGAGTTTGTATTTATTTATTTTATTCAATAAAGTCTTTATTTGTAAATGTATTATTTCCGATCTGGTTCAATATCAAAATATAAGCGCTATCTGCCCGGATTTTGTTAGGAAATAATACTAAAAGAGCCGTTATAATGGCCAAATATTTTTAAATGTGTCTCGTAATTATTGAAAGAGACACCGCGAGTCCAGAATAATGTGGCCACGAATGTATCTGTTTAATTTTCCCTTGTCAAAATAAGACCTTATTTATTTGCTAAGTAAATGTGACAATAAGCATACTTGACCAAAAACGCCGAGACCGAAAGGGCGAGTTGGGTGCCTAGCACCTTCCCAACTCGTAACTTAGCCTCCGAACCGCTTTCTAAAATCTCTGGTTTTCTTTTCTGGTTTTCCTTTATTTTTGCCTTAAAATAAAGGTGGCGACTCTAAAACATTTTGGATCCAGTGGGGCCTCGCAACATCTTTCTTTGCACTTTCACGTTCTCTCCTAAACAAGGGAGAATGGGAATGGAAAGGTGATGTATCCCTATGTCTTGGTATCCCCGAAATAATGGATAACTTGACGTAGAAAACCCATGGCACTCATAGTGATCCAAAATAGGCCATAAGGCTATTTTCATAAAATTCATAGTGGGACGTCGCAATATTCTTTCTTGCACTTCTCTATTTTCCCCACGAAAGATAAAGGGGAGAATGGGAATGGAAGAGTAATGTATTCCCATATCCTGTTATCCACCTAAATAAGGGATAACTTGACATGGAAAACCATAAGTTCCCATATTGGATACAAAATTCACTCAAGGCAACCGAGGCACATTCCTACATGCTAATATAGACAGCACTCCTCTCGCACTTTGGATTTCGTCTTCCCCTAAACAAGGGAGGGTGGAACGAGAGCAGCAGTGGTGTCCCGTCCACTCCGCACGCACGCCGCACTCCCCTATCCAAGCGCGGGCTGGAGCACATTTCAGGAACCTCACACTCACCCATCACCCCCATTAGCTTAGCCTCGAGCTCTTTTTACCCTCGGCTTTTCCACTCGCTAGCCTTGTCTTTCAACATACGCTCGGCTCAAGGCTTAGCCAAGCCGTCTTCTCGGCAGAAAGTTGAAGACCTCTTCCGCCTTCAAAATTAAATCCCCTTCCAGGACTTCACTTTTTCAAAGACTAGAAGAAATTTCCCCTTCGCGCCAAGCCTTCTCCTCCAAATTTTGCGCGGACTCGGCTGACCTTGCTCAGCTTGTCGTGATAAGAAGCGATGCCAACCCCCAGCTGTAGAAGCCAAACCAACATAAGCAACACAAGTAAAAGGAACAAAGATGCGAGAAATAGAAATAATGAAATTAGTTTACCTCGCTCAAAGCTAGCCCGCAAAGATCTTGCGCTTGAAATGGTAGGCGGGCCTCATCGCCTTCAAAGC
Organism: Codonopsis lanceolata; assembly: GCA_013146195.2. Lineage (NCBI taxonomy): Eukaryota > Viridiplantae > Streptophyta > Magnoliopsida > Asterales > Campanulaceae > Codonopsis > Codonopsis lanceolata. The sequence continues at coordinate 14,590 of JABEVN020003156.1, read as the reverse complement.
CGCGGGGCCTCGCGAAAAGTCTTTGCCGTAGCCCGCAAAGTCGGCGGCAGGAAGTTGTTTATCACCTTGACGACGTGATTGACAACATGCTCGCTATCGACACCGCTGGGGGAGATGGGATGTAAGTCGCCTCAGAATTAGCGACATTAGAGGAGGGGCGGAACTTGAACCTTACGCCTCTTGGCCCTGGGCTCGCCCGCCGAGTCGCTACCCTTTGCCTTAGTAGGAGGAGCCGCCGAAGACGGAGCAGTAGGGGCCATCTTGGTAGGATCCTCCAAAACACCGACAAGAGGCAAAGATCGCTCTGTACCATCCTTAGCCCTCTAAGCTCGGCATTTCTTCGCTCCTCCTCGGCCTTCAGTTTGGCCAAAACAGCATCTCGAGAGACAGCCATCTCTACAAAAAATTGGAAGGTCGCATCAGTACTCAAAAAAGACGAATTTAGCAAAAAACCGAAGGAAACAAACAAACAGGAATAAACAAAATTAACCTGATGTTGGGCACTCGAGCCCATCTATACCCTCACATCTCGGACACGCCGAGCCAAATGTCCAACCCTGATGCAGGGCCCAGCCCTCTCGACTCACGTATTCGAAACCAGAATACGCCCTCTCCACTCCTTCAACCTCAACTGCCGAAACCCAAAACCTTGATAGGAGGCCCTCGTTCTCCACAATGGCCTTCCAATTGTAGGACCGAACCTGCACCCCTTCATCGTCGAGCAAGGGAGCCTCGATAGCAAGCCTCGTAGCTTCGCTCAAGCATCATTCAAAGTCTTCGTCCTCAACAGGCCGTGGGGCTTCCTTCGGAATCTCGAAATTCCACCCGCGACTCGATTCCACAAGCAGAACCTTGTCGGACCACTTATGGTCCTTGTTTCCAAAGCTGGCCAAAAAGGGGAACCCTCGAGGATGCCTAAGAACGGTCAGTCGGTTCATGGAAACGCTGACCTTATAGTAGTAACAAAAGAGGTCCAGTGAAGGCTCGAATCCCTTCGCTCGGGTACAGACGGCAAAGCTCACCAATGATCGGGTCAGATTGGGCGAGAGGTCCAGCGGCACTGAGCTCGTCTGAGTAAGAAACTCGCAAATAAACGGATCGAGAGGCAAACGCAGCCCTGAGAATTCGAAGAGGCTGGAATAAAAAGCAACATGACTACGAAGGCTCCGCAGCTCGGAAACCCCAAACCTCGAATCTGGAACAGAACCTCGGAAAAAATCAGAACCGTACATCCGCGACCAAGCCTCCACATCTGCCAAACCTATCTTATTCTCGAAAGGCCTCAAAGCACGAGACACTCTCTCGCCTTCATCCCCATCTCTTCCTGAAACAGATGCCTCAGCTCCACTAGCCATCTTATCGAGCTGTCGCTGCCGCAAACTTCTTTCAATCTGCCGAAAGGGCAAAACTCTATCCCTGGTAAAAAATTGAGTAATCAGACTTAAGCCAATACGAACTCGGCACCTAAACACTCTCATAGGGGCGTCGGATGGAATGTCCGGGGTAGAAAAAACTTCGTCGCCGAACTTCCAGTGCGGGCTAACCTTCACCCCGTAACTTGCAAGGAGAAACCTCGCTTGCCGAGGAGTAACCGCCGCCCATCTATCCTCGCACTGCCTATACATGGGACCACCGCGAGGAGACTTCCCAAAGACTGACTCAACAAAGGGGCCCTCACCATCCGAGTCTAACGAAGAAATCGAGCAGGACCCAGAACTCTCCGAACTAAGAGGGCCCACGGTCGTCTCCTTATAGATCACGGTATCCACCACAATCTCCTCGGCCAAGCAAACCCTCACCTCTACGCCTCTCCAAGCGGGACCGCGAGGAACAGACTCAGCCTCGTCATCGTTTGGGTTGCCACCCTCAAAACCGCCGAGGTCTACATCCTCGGCATTGTTCTCGGCCGAAACCGCGAGGACATCCTCGGCTAAAGCATCCTCGGCTACAGGACGGACTACACCCTGAAAGGGTACCAGGGCACGAGAAAGATCCTCGGCCACCGGAAACTCACCGAGGCGTTCTCGAGGCGGCCTCGGCCATGTTACTGGGAAGAAAAAGAGGAGGACTCCTAACCGAAACAGGTATTCTAATAACCCTGTTCCAGTAATCTATTAGTTCCATGGAGGAACTGCTAGAGGAAGATGAAGATGAAAAAACGGGAAACGGAATCCTACGGAACATATTACTCTAGAAAGAAAAAGCAAAGGAAAAGAAACCGTACCAAATGAGGACAAACTGGAAGATCGCCGAAGAAATCTACCATTAAAGTAGAAAATACGCCTGAAAAAAGAAGAGAGTCGCCGGAAAAGTCAAAACCCAGAAAGAGGAGACCCCAAACCCTGTAAACAAATCGGAAAAAACACGGAAATCACCGTGGAAACCACCCAAATAAGAGGAAAACGTGGAAGGAAAAGAAAAAACACTTACGGGCTGCAGATAGACGAGGATGTAACGGGATGGGAGCAAGCCGGAATCTTTGAAATCGCCTAATATCAGTAAGGAAATGCGGTAGGGAGAAAATGAGAAAGGTAAAAAGAAAAGATGAAAAAGAAAGTTTTTATACCCCCCCCATCGTTTTGAGGCGGAACCCCGAGAAATACCCGGTCGATCCGCGTGCCTTCCCTCCACCCTACCCAAAACGACGCCACGTATTTTTCTCTGGATTCGAGACGCGGGAAAGGACGGCATTAAAAGTATTTCGAAATTCGAAAAGCCGCCCATTGACGAAAACCGAGAAGCAGCCAAAAAACCGCATTTAATGAGCTGTCAGCCTGAAAAGACGTAACGTCCTGACAGAACAGATACGAGAACACCCCATAAAACTTCCAACCTCGACTTAAGCCTCGCGTAGAACCTCGGCCAAAAAACCCAGAATTAGCCTCGAAATAAACGCGACGCCGACCTCCTACCCTCAAGCAAGCGGTATTACTTTTGCCCTCTCGGCATCGGCGACCAAAAAGTAGGGGGCCAGAAAGGATTAAAACCGAGGGATTAACCCTCGGCATGAAATGGACCCGACCCTCGGCACAAAGAGGGTCCCACCTGCAATACCACATGTTACGAGGACAGGACCACTCACCCCCAAGATAAATCATTCCAACCTCGGCATCATGACCCTCGGCACTGTGACGAGCCCAGCCACGACTGGCCTGACAGATCACGGGCTCCCTCGGCCCCGCCACCAAATCAGTCTTCGTAAATCTTCAACTCGACAAATAACAAAAGCTTTCGTCACAGAAACCACTCGGCTTCGGCCTCAGACCAATCATTCACCCCGACAAACCATTTCCCTAGGCCCGAGAAAACCGCTGCACGCCAATACCAACTCCCTGACAAATGCACAGTTCACTCATTCCTGATTGAGCCCTCAACGCATTTAATAACGGCCGCTTTATGCTCTCCAATAACAAACTGCCACGTCGCTACAAACTTCAGGTATAAATATGAGAACCCATATTTAGGGCAAGGTAAGTAATTTCAAAGATATCATAACTCTCTTATCACAGCTTCCTATCAAACAATTATCACGGCCTATTTATTACCAATTCCCCACCGGAAATCTGACTCTTACACCGGAGGATTATAGTCGGGCCAACCCGACTCCTTAACGGAGTTTATTGTTTATTTTGTGCAGGTCAAACAAAAAGGAAAAACCAGAAGCTGCCACATAATCCTCGCTCACACGTGGACGTCAAGACAAGATCACCACACATTTTGCGTGTTGTGTGCGTAAGGTCTTAAACGGAAAGAAGAAGAGAAATGATGAAATACTGTGTAGATAGATAGATATAAAACATAATTTTTCAATCATTTTCCAAACACCATCCTCCCTATACAAAATAGCAATCACGTCTCCAGGCAGCAACAAGCGTCTTACACTGTCCTTCTTCTCCAGTAGGAAAAATAAAAATTATTATCAGAAATAATCTAAAAGAAAAAATTAAAAAATATATTTTTTTGGCTAATTTTAACTTAAGTCGCCAAGCAACATAAGCTTAAATGATTAAAAGTCGTCGGACCAGTTAGACTTGCAATGTTTCAAGTCCAAAACCCTAGCGGACTTAATGATTTTAAGTCCACATACCCTGGCGGCTACATTAAGGTTTTCAGGAAAGTTGCCGGACCAGTTAGACTTGCAATGTTTCGAGTCCAAAACCCTAGTGGACTTAATGATTTTAAGTCCACATACCCTGGCAGCTAAATTAAGGTTTTCAGGAAAGTCGCCGGACCAGTTAGACTTGCAATGTTTCGAGTCCAAAACCCTAGTGGACTTAATGATTTTAAGTCCACATACACTGGCGGCTACATTAAGGTTTTTAGGAAAGTCGCCGGACCAGTTAAACTTGCAATGTTTCAAGTCCAAAACCCTAGTGGACTTAATGATTTTAAGTCCAAAACCCTAGTTGACTTAATGATTTTAAGTCCACATACCCTAGTAGCTACATTAAGGTTTTCAGGAAAGTCGTCGGACCAGTTAGACTTACAATGTTTTAAGTCCAAAACTCTAGTGGACTTAATAATTTTAAGTACACATACCCTGACGACTTCACTAAGTTTTTCAAAATTATCAAATCGATGGTGCATTTCGAGTTATATACGGGAGAATTGAAATGCGATTTGGACTTAAATTGCAGTAAGTCGCCACGGTTGATGGAGTTATAAGATGTAAGTCTTTCGGCCCTAGCGACTTGTTTGAGGACAAGTCGCTAGACCCTGGCAACTTAAAGCAAATCAATCATTCTGATTTTCAGCTCTGTATTTAGACTATAAAATAGCAAAAAAAATTAAAAAAATGTTGAAAATACCGTAAAATAAGAATCTATATGATCATTGTTGTTCGGTTTCACTTTATTTTGAACATTATGAGAATTGTTGTCGGGATTCGCATTGTCAACGGGATTATAATCCATTAAAGAATAAAATTTGATATTGGGAGAGTTTATTGTTGAAAGTGATAAAAAAAATGGGGAGTAAAAGAATGGTGGACTCTTTGCCCAGAACAGAAGGAGTATAAAACATTTTTTAGTTCAAAAAAGAGTATAAAACATTTTTTAGTTCAAAAATATTTACAATATTTATAATTTTGATATTGTAATGATTTTGTTATTAACCAAATTTGTTTAAATTTTTTATCTTAAAACATATATAATTCAAAAATATCTAAAATATTACTAACTTTTATTTTAATTTTATCATTTTAAAAAATATTATAATTCTAAAATATTATAATTATCAAATGGTTAACTATATGATAAAATTATGACCAAATCTCACTTTGCACCCCGAGCAAAATGATCAAAAAAATCATCATGTTACATACACTTGCAATTTTTTGTTACCTCCTCCGTATTCATTTCGTTTTCTATGACTTAGCAAACCGTTTAAGAAAAAAATTGATTGTATCATAAATATTAGTGTAATGTGTGTTTTCGTTTAATACCCTTTAGCATGTATTTTTAATTAAAGTATGTAGAAAAAAGTAAAGGTAAAATGGTAAAATATTTTTCTTAAAAAAAAAAGTTTTAAATGATGAAAATTATTTTGAAACGGTTAAAAAAGGAAAGTTATTTAGAATCAGATGGAGTACTATATTTAATGACCATGGACAGGAGGGGCCAAAGTGAGACAATTGTTAAATTGTGTGTGACATAAACACATTTAGTATATTGGGAGAATTATGTGACTTGGAAGATACTTCAGGGGCTAATCATATTTTGGCCTAAGAAAAAAGAAACCATCTATCTAAAATTTGGGCCTAAACGACCACACTAACACCGTAGCAAGTCTAGCACCCACCATCGCCGGTCCAACGCAACCACCACTTTATTTTTTAATTTTTTTTAAAATAATCATGTATATATTGTTGTTGCCAAGTTTTGAACTTAAACCATACAATCTAGTTTAAGATTAGCTACCAAATAGGCTAGACAAGATATTTAAAATATGAATAAAAATTTAATTATAATTATAAAATTATACTCCCTCCGTTTCGGATAAAAAGTCTACTATTCTATTTTGCGATGTTTCACTTAAAGAGTCTATTTTCAAAAATTAAGGCATAAAAATATTATTTTAATGCTAATGAACTACTAAAAATGTTATTTTTTTAAAAAGAGTTTAACTTTTAAACGGGGACTATTTGCCCGAAACGAAAAGAGTAATATAATTTGAAGATAATTTTTTTTTAATAATTAGAGCGGGTTAAAGCAGGTTTAACTAGAATCCATCTCAACCCGTTTGATTCGTTAAATAAATGGTTGACCTGTTTTAACCTGCAACTGTGCAACCCAACATGTTGACTGGTCAAATCTATATAGACCTTAATTTGTTCCGAAATTATGTATTACCATTAGTAGCGTTGTCAAGGTGGGTTAGTGGGGCGGGTCAACCCGCAACCCACTATAACTCGTCATTTGGTGGGGCGGGGCGAGCCAACCCATAAATGTAGCGGGCTTAAAAATTACCAAACCAAACCATCATGGTTGTGGGTTATGCGGGTCAACCCACCAGCTTTTTCTCTCAATTAAAAAAAAAAAAAAACATAACATAACATAAAAAATCTCACAATTCATTACAAAAAATTACATTTTCTACAATGATATTCTAACTAGCGTTTTTAACATCTTTCTCTAATATTAATCGTATAAAATGAGAAAAAATAGAAATAAAAAATCATTTTATCATTACTCTTTTTGTATGTTCCTATAATCTTTTTTTCATAAATATTATGTTTAATCTATCTTATTCTGACATTTGTTGTTGATGTGAGGGTCACTTTTTAATGAATTCAAAATCATTTACTAATATTTCAGATATAAAAAATAATCTCACATTTTGAGAAAAAAAATTTTAAACTCATAGTTTCAAACTTGTGGATTGTGTTATTTGCAACTAGTATATGACGGGTCAACCGGTAACCCGTCGCGGTGCTTAACCCGCTTGACTCGCCTCTTAGTAAGTACATATTTTCTCAACCCAACCTACTTATTTTAGGTGGTGGGATAAGCCAGTCTAACAGGCCCAACCTATTTGAAAAGCTCAAACCATTAAATGTTTATGACATAACACACCTTTTTTCCTTCTTATAAAGTAAAGACTATTTAAAAGATCGCAATCCCGAAGAAGTTTACTGAGTTTGTGATGCTTTTAGCTTCCATTTCCCCATATGTTGACAATCACATTGGTTAAAGGTGTCAATAAAATAAATGCATCAAGTAACTGGACTTTATTTTTCTCCATCCACATGGTTAGCTACTTAGCTCTATTTACTTCACCGATGGGTATAAAAGCATATATCATTGGAAAATGAACGATTTTTCCGACCAATTGGTTACATAAATACTTAAAGATAGTAAATTGAGAACGATTTGAGATGGATGCCCCATACCCATCGTCCTCCGAGTCTCTGCCTTTCGCGTGAGAGGTGGCCGGGTGGGTTAGGGTTACCAAAATTCAAATACAGTGTTTTCGTTTTAAGTAGTTTTTGGACCACTAATTCTTTGGGCTTCAATCTACCGTAATCTTTTGGTAAGATATACTCTAAGTAACGCATGCAACAAAAACAAATTATTAAAACAGAATGAATTGTAAAACATATGTGATAAATTTCCTCCCAAGATCCCAACCACTATATCTAAAATAAAACATACTTCCTCCATTCCATCTAAAAAGTTCATATTTGAAAATTTTAATAATTAAGGTATATATAACTAGCATTAGAGTTCATTATAATTACAATAATAATTGAAAATAATCAATATGTTAATAACAATTGTTTATGATCAAATTGAAATATCATGAAAATTGTAGACATAAATTTGTAAAGTGAACTTTTCAAGTGAAACATCTAAAAATAGTATGGTGGATGCTTTATTTTAAAGATGGAACGGAGGGAGTACCAATAGGCGAGTCCAGTCCACCATAAATAAATATTTTTTTTCCTTATTTGTTTATTTCATTTTTGGGATTTCTTATTCAAATTTTTTTAAACTTCAATTTATCTTAAAAAGTTTGTTTAAGTTGGCGAAACCCAGTTTAATATGATTGCGAGAAAGAACTAAATTAAATCTTAAAAATGTTTTCTACAATTTACTTAGCTCTTATTATTAAATTTTAAAAATAAATACTCCCTCCGTCCCTAAATTATTGTCCTGGTTGACCCGGCGTACAGATTAAGAAAAACAATTGACTTGATTATTTATATTGGTTTAATGTGTAGTTTCCTTTAAAGCTCATGTGTATGTGACCCATAATTAAAGTAAAGTGAAAAAATAAGGGTAAAGTGGTAAAAGTGATGTTCTAAAAAGGTAAATTTCAAAGTGGACAATTATTTTAGGACGGACGAAAAAGGAAAGGAGAATGATAATTTAGGAACGGAGGAAGTAAGTTATAAAATTCCATTGGAATTTGGAATAGAGTATGAACAAAGTTGTAAAATAAAAGAAATGAAAAAAAATGTGTTTGTATTCTTAAAATATGTTACGTGTCAAGTGGGGGTATGTTAATACAAAAAAATATTCAAAACCATGAGATGGTCCACTTTAACGTTTGCACTTTGCATTGTTGAAGCAATCATTTTCATGTGTGCATATTTAGAGTTTGGTACAAAGGTTGAGGTCTTTTCCAAGGATAAAAAGCATTTAAGGAAAGCTAGACATGTCATTGTTGAGAAAACAGAACACCAAAACGTAACATCAAAATTCTTAAACCCAACATTATTTGAAAGGTAAAATTACTTTGCTACCCCTCTTCATATTTAAACTATACTATCTCCTCCCTCCTTCCCCCTTCACGTAATTTTGATTACGTGTCATTATTGATTCGATTTTCATTGTTAATTCGCATGAGATCGCATATGAATTAAATTGATTTTGATTCGGTTTATTTTTTCTTTTCAATTACGAACAAAAAACCGTTGATTTGCATTTTTTTTATTTCGGACAAAACAACCGCTACAATAAAACATAATTAAACCGTTGATTTGCATTTTTGTAGCGGTTGTTTTATAAAACATCCGCTAGTGTGTATAAAAAGTGATTATCTATTAAATGTTAAAAGAGATATTTAAGTCATTTTATATATTAAATAATATCACGTATAGGAAATTTGGTGTTGCGTTTAGGGTAGAAAATGAGCCAATGACTGCACCTGCACATGATATCAAAAAGTAAAACCATATGTGGTCCAAACCGGTTACTGTTGCACTGCCTACCCATTTTATACTAACAAGCTTGCAAAATGTGGAACATTGAATGTTCCACTTGAAGTTTACAAAGATTAATAAATGGATTACTTATAAGGGCAAACAAATGTCCTAATAAAATTTATATTTCTTGGTTTTGGTCATAAATTAACTTTTTAATATTTTTGCTCTTGTACTCATTTCTCACACGATTATCGTCGCTTTTTTTTTTCCGTTCGTTTAAAAAATTATTCATTTTGAAACTTTATTTTTTGAAAAATATTTATTTAACATTTTGTCCTTAAAAGTATATTCTTTAAAATTTAAATCATGGAACCTGTGGGACCCACCCTAAGTAGATGTGCTGCTTCAATTCCCTGTCCAACTCGATCCCAGCTATGAAGAAGTCCTCTCACCTCTCAACATCAACAAACCCCAATATTAATTAATTGTTCACAGTAAGTGATGTGGCAAAAATGCACAGCTTGGGCCGTCCTTGAGATGGGTAGGATATCTGGGCTCGTAATCGACCTCCTTGAGCCTGTTAAGATCACAAGAAAACCTGAGAAGAAGTGCAAGGCAAGGCCTCGCGAAACCCCTCCGGCGTGAGAGTAAGTATCGAGTGATTGTCAATAAGGAAATTGACAGAGTAACGAGGCTCAAGAAAGTGTGTGTACCTTGTTGATGATTATGGAGAGGTATTTATAGGTTCTCAAGGTGATTGAATCCGTCTAGGATTCAGTTTCCATAGCTGCCGAGATAATCAAGGAGGAAATCCCTTGATTCTAGGCGAAATAGGCGGTTGACCGCGTATCTATAGGAGTTGATAAGGTAATGATTCTGCCCAAACATGGAAACCTTCGACTTGCCTTAGGAAGCAAGCTGTCCGCGTCCCCGGCTTGGTGTGTGCTCGAGCGAGCAAGGCTCGCCCGTTCTGTTTGTATTGATCTCAGAACTTGTCGGGTCGAAGATCGGCCGGGTCGGGCGAGGCAAGGGTGCTCGACAGTGCAGGCAAAGTAAGTCCGATTCCTACATTGCATACGCAAGTATGATTCCGGTCATGGCCTCTGGTCGGACAGGCAAGGTCTTTGCCCGCCCGGGTTTGAGTGAGGGTCATGCTGCTCGGTGCTCGCTGGCTCTTTCATATTGCTCGGTGTGGGCCCAGGGTATGGTGCTCGTGATTGGCACGTGATGTTAACTTCGTGCCTTGCTCGTGACCGGTTTGGGCGGTATATCGGTGGCCCCAGCTTCATCGGCAGTATTCATGCTCGGAGCGGGGGCGTATTCTTTGATGTTCGCCGGGCTTTAACACTTGTGAATCCTCAAGAAGGTCAAAGATCGTCGGGGAAAATTGAGCGTATCAAGGAAGTCTCTTGCTAGAGGTGTGTCAGGCGCGTGGTTCGAGAAAGCGCGTGAGCCGCCAGAAATTGGAGAGATTGGACGGGGCACGGAACACGAAGGGCTGCATTTAATGCCTGTCATGATGGGCCGCCCAATTCGGCGCGCCGGGCCCGTGCTAATTTCCCCAAAACCGCTGCATTGCCCGCCTATAAAAGCGCATTCGACTTCTTCTTCCCTTTACCGTCTTTGAAGATTTGCAATCGCTAGAGAGAGAGTTTTGAGAACTTCCTTCGCCATTGTTAGTGCCTTTCTTAGGTGGAGCCTCCTCCTTGCTTCTGGTATCCATTCCCTAGTCAGTGCTAGCAGCATTCACGTCAGCTCCGATTATTTGAAGGCCTACCGTTCCAGAAAACAACAGTAAGCTCTCGCCCCCTTTCGTTTGTGTTTGCTGGTCTTTCTGGTTTCTTTCTTTCCTTTCTTTATGATTTCATTAGGGTTTAAGAAAGGTAACACCGCCCTTAGGTAGAGATCGAGGAATAGAACCCATGGCCTTGTTCGCTAGGCGGGCGTGGCCTTTAGGGTTGACCTAGACTTAGGGTTTCTTTACTTTTTCTTCATTAGTTGTCAGGCGAGAATGCTAATGGCCATCTTCCTCGATCTCTTTGTAGATGTCGACATGTCAGATAACGACCGCGAGGCCTTCGGTTATGGTGGGAGGAATGACTCGCTTAGCGGCGAAGTCTCCCTCAATTAGCGTTGGCGAAGAGGTGTCGAATCGTGGCCGGGCAACAGTTCGAAGGCATGTCGCGAACCCGTGGTAGACTGATTGATTCTTCTAGCGAGGAGGATTCGAGCGAGGAGAGTGTGGTAGTGGCTTTCTTTGTCGAGGCGGGGCCTCGGCAGAGCGGCTGTGCGGAGGATTCAGCTGGGCGAGCAAGTGTTGAACAAATAGATTTGGCCGGAGAGGCCTCTGATGCCGATGAGGCAGACAATCTGCCGCTTGCTCGGCGTTTTAAGAAAACTGGTCGCTCTCAAGTGGAGGCGGTCTCGAAGAAAAGCAGTCGGCCACGATAGAGTCCCCATTGCCGCTTCTTGACCGGAAGGGGGGCCCTCAAGTAATGGTTCCGTTGAAGAGAGAATCGAAGAGGAGACCGAAGAAGAGGAGGAGCCCGGCCGAATGCGTTAACGGATGAAAGCCGTTATGCAGCCTTGGGCTACATTGGACACGGCGGATAAAGTGACCGCTGGCTCACATCCTTGGGATTGACTCGGCTTATTGAGGCGAATAAGATGGGCGTGCCGTGAATATGAAACTTTCCGTGAGCAAGGAATGAAGTTATATTTTTGCCGACTTTTCGAGTTGAATTGCGCCTCCCTGGAGCCTTTCTTGGTTGACTTTTTGCTCGAGGCGAAAGCGGTTCCCTGTGACCTGATGTTGAACACCGTCCGAGCCATCACTGCTTTCACAGTGGCGTGCAGGCTGCTAGGATCTGAACCGGACATGTATTTGCTCCGAAAGCTGTTTGTTTTGCCCAGCACGGTGGGAGGATCGGAGTGAGCCAACTCTAATTTTTTTGTTTTCGAAGTTCAGGGAAGGTGGACTCTTGGGATAGGAGGGTCTTGTTCATAGAATCCCGAGTCGGTGGCCGTTTATGCCTTGCCTCGGCGAAGTCAAAATCCCCAGGCTTCAAAAGCAGGGACTTCACTCGGGAGAGAGGCGTCAGATTAGCCCATGAAAGCCAGCCAGTGGGGGTGATAGAAGAGAATGAGAAGCGCGTTGGCCAGCAATTCCTTCTCGATTGGAAGGAGTTGGTTTGTAATCCGCGCAATTTATGCCTGGCCGGCGTGATGAGGGCAGAGATCCCTGATGTAGAGCCCCTCCTGATCCATGTGCCCGAGAGACCCCATCCTTATTGGGGCGACTGCCACGGCAACATGTTTAAGCAGGAATGTGTTGAGTGCCAACGCTTGGGCTCGGGCGGAGACTGCCGGCTGCCTTATGAAGATCATGATGGTTTTTTAACGCAATTTTTTACTGTTTTTGCTTCTGCTTTAACTAGCTCGCATTGTTAAGTATTGACCCCATTTCTGCTCTCCTTGTTTCAGGGATGAAGAACGTGGCCTTGTTGAAGGCGAGGAAGTTACAGGCCAATCAGCGGGCAGCTGATTTGAAGGTGAACGACCCTGTGGCTCTGCCCAAAGTGCCTTTCGGTCCCCCGGCCAAGAAAACACCGGGCTTGGGCAAGGCCGCAAGCCCAGCTAAGAAAGCACCAGTGCCCAAAGTCATCATCCCTCCGCGCAAAGAGGTGGTGCGAGCAGAGACCGCAGCGGTCGTTGAGGATCTTCCGGCAACGGTGCCAACATCTGTGGTGCCTCCCAAGATGCTAAGGGAAAGGAAAAGAAGGAAGAAGAGCCTTTCCCTCCTCTTCTATTCGGGAGGTTCGTCCCAGGCTGGAGTCCCGACCTTGCCTTTCCTGCTCCCGCTCAGTAGGGCTTGTCTGTCCGACTCCCGCTCCAGTTGGGCCGGCGACACGGCCGGGTTCAAGATGCCTCCACTACCAAGTCTTTGCCGAGGCGGTGAAAGAAATTTCTGGCGATGCCCCATTATTGGGAGGCATCGACCTTTATGCTCGTGGAAGCCCGGGCGGCTTGGTAGGGAAAGGTATAATTGAAAGGGCGCTACATGATGATCTTGCCCGGGATAGAGACACGGCCGGCCACGTCCTAGTTGGGAACGTGGGACTATGCTTGAGCGAGGTAAGGCTTTTGAATTGGTTTTGTCCCTTCTTTGCTTATCTCATGTGTCGATTATCTTTCCTTTGTCCAGATCGCTTACACTGTACCAATATCTATGATAGGTACAAGCGAGGAGAAAGGCGACTCGCAAAGAAGCAGAGGTGACGGCTGGCCAATGAGGGCCTTGCCAAGAGAAGGTTGAGCGGGTGGCTACTTTGGTGACGAGTTGGAGGTCAGCTGCGGCGGCCAAGAAAAAGAATTGTTCGGCGCAATCTGAGAGTTGGTCGCCCGAGCGGTGACCTATCTGGCTGCGAAGAAAGACTTCGGCCGGTGAAGAAGAATCAAGCCGACAGGAAAAGGCTCAAGCGATCACGGCATGACCGAGCAAAGGGACCGTCTGCAAAGTAGAGAGAGGCAGCGTTGAAGATGCAAGCCGTCAAAGATGGGAGGCATGTGGAGGATCGCTCCAAAGATTGAAGGGCCAGGAGCAAGCTGGCTGTGGAAAACTATAAGAAATCCATAGCCTTCGAGGATGACTTTAAGTTGACCGCTTTTGAGAGGCGTGAGTGATGCTATAGTGCCTATTTTGCACATGGCGTCAATCATGTCCTTAGCGACTATGGTGGTGGGGTAATCGACATGAAGACCATGGTGAGTGGGCGTTTCCGGCGTCTACTGCGAGGAGGCCGCCCGGTTCCACCATTTGGTCCTATACTCGACGAAGCAATTTGGAATCTTTGGCAAAGGTCGGCGAGGAAAATGGCCGCGAACCTTGGATCCACCTACTCCCGTAGAGAATGTGTGTTCTCGATCGATGCCTTGGAGGCGAAAGGCTGCCCAATTGGTCGCTTGAGGAGGAGGCCGAAAGCTGAGCAAGAGGCTGCTCGAAAGGCCTTGAATTCCCAGTATATCGAGCAATATCGGGCTTCAGCATCAACTCTTCCTCCCCGAGCAAATGCCTCCGCCCCCTCCGATTCCTCCACCTCCTCAGGATTCCTCCACCCCCCTCGAGCCAAGACTTGACCAACTTTAGATTAGGTTTATTTTGCTCGGCATGCGCCATATTTTTGGCTTCTTTCTGTGACTTCGATTTGACTGCAATGGAATTTACTTTTACTTGCCACATATTTCTTGCATTTGCTTCGATTCATCATTTGCTTGATCAATAGCTGTTTTCTCATTTGCATCCTTTTCCTGCCATTTGTTAATACAAGTAACGGTGCTCTCTAGAAAACATATCGGGCATCACATGCATGATGTTAACAACAAGATCAAAGCTTATGGTAATGACAAGATTATCAAAGCATTCTTATTATTTAGATTGAGATT
>JABEVN020003155.1:0-19190 GCA_013146195.2 Codonopsis lanceolata | reverse complement strand
AAGTTGTCCTATTTGGACTAATTTGACTTGTGATTCCACCGGGTCCGGGTCGGGTCAGTCAGCCAGCCACGAGCTTGAAGCACTATCTGTCAGATAGGTTCCAATGGCTCAGGTGGGTTGGTTCTGTGAATCTGACTTGCTTAGTGTTCATCTGCTTCAATGCCTTATCTATGCATTTTTTCGTGAAACTAATACGACGGTAAACTAAGTCTGCTTGGTCTAGATTAATGTGGAGTTGAAGTTGCTCCGTGTTCAGTGTAGTATTTCTCCTGAGCATGTTATACCAAGAGTGGTTGTCAAGGCTTCAGAGCACTGCCAATTCTACAAGTTCCATTTTTAGAATCCTGAGAAGCTTGTATTTCGATTTCGGCACCCTAAGGGTGATCGTCGAGATTAATCATTATGGCCAAAAAGTCTGTAATACGCAGAGCTGAGTTGGTTAAACCTCCCGCGTGGTACCTATTAGTATTTCTAGATTTACATGCTATGCAGATAGTGCTAATTAACTACCAGCCTTCTTGTATTACTTGTGAGAGGGGAATTTGAGAACTCTTTTCCCATGGTTGTGTTTAATTTGGGACTACACCTTGGATCAAGGTGAAATTTCCCCTCATGATATGGAAGCTGGAACTCGAGATTACAAAGAGGGTGATCACTTCATTTATCGGCTTGATTGGTTGTCACCCGCATAATGCAAGTTTCGACTTTTATAAGGATTGGTCCAGATAACTAGTTAGTAAGAATATGCTACCTGCAAAGTGACTGGAAATGTTGTATTGTCTCTTTATTATTAGTCTAATACATTGATAGTACTAGCCTTGTCTAATGTGTTTTATCTACCATTGATAGTGTGTAGTTAATAGTATGAATATTCCATAATTTATTTTTACATACATAGTAAATTAATCATACTATGTTGCAATTGATGTTGATGCTGTGGCCTATATAAGTGCTTATGATTTGTATTCTGAGGTGACCTATATAAGGATGCTTTTTTGTGATTCACGAACACCTCATTATCCTTTACGATTTAAAGCTTTTAAGTCACTTCAGAGGGCCCCTCGACTTTGATTATCAAGAGGTCTTCGCCTGAGAACTAGAATGGTATAAATTAGATTTGAAATTGACCGAACCAATTACCAAAAAGGTATGGAACAACAAATGGTGTATTGTTATACGTGCAAATATGATGCACCGCATTTTATTGAGAATTTACGCTGCCTTGCCCGCCGCTTGCCTTATGTACTTGAGGTGTCTACACCGTTGGGTGATTGTATGCTTGCATCCGAGGTTTATAGGGGCTATGTACTTGTTTGTGATCGGGTTTGCATGCGGATTTGGTAGTATTGCCTATCCCGATTTTGATGTGATATGGGTATGGATCAAGGCTGGTTTACCATGCTTTTAGTAGATTGCCGCCGAGGGTTGCTTTTGCCATGCCCGGAATTCGAGTTTGTGTTTATCAGTGATCATGCTATGGTATACATGTTATTTTCGCTTGCGAGCTAGAAAATTGCTATCTCAGGTGTAATGGGTATATTGCTTGTGTGCTTGATACTAGCATGTTCATCGTTAGTATAGAAGATGTACCGTAGTTAATGAATTTCCTGGATGTCTTTTCGATTGATTATGCATTACCTCCCGACCGAGAGTTAGAGTTTTGCATTGAGTTATTGCTCGGCACTTCACCTATCTCTAGAGCACCTTATAGGATGGCTCCAACTGAGTTGAGAGAGTTGAGAGCGAGTCAGGTGCGGCATATTGAAACCGCCGATAGAGTTTATTAAACCGAGTGTGTTCCCAAAACCAGGGTGCACCGGTTTTGTTTGTGAAGAAGAAGGATGGTAGTTTGCGGTTGCTGCATTGACTATCGCCATTGAACCAGGTTACTATAAAGAATAAGTACCCATTACCTCACATCGATGATCTCTTTGATCGCCTGGTGGGTATGTTGTGTATTCCAAGTTAGACTTGAGGAGTGGTTACCACCAAGATTGTTTGGGCTGATCAAGGAAGCCTGCCACCGATCCGATTTGAGGAAGATTATCGATGGATTGGGTGAGAATAATACACCCGAGTTCGCGATAAACGCTGGATGGGATCTTGACGTCTGTAGTAGGATTCATGCTCCTTCTTCCGGATGAAGTGAAACGTATGGTTCTTGACGAGGCTCACAAGGCCAAGTATACGATACATCCTGTAGTACTAAGATGTACCGTGACTCAAGAGGTAGTTTTGGTGGAATGGTATGAAGAGGGAGATAATCCGAGTATGTTTCGAGATGTTGACGTGCCGCTGTGTTAAGGCCTTAGAGAGACTGGCTGCTTGTTTCATCCACTTGAGATTCCTGAGTGGAGTGGAAGTGGAGCATATCACCATGGATTTTGTTGTGGTTGCCACGCACTCGTAGAGGCTTTGATGCGGCTTTGGGTTATCGTTGATAGGTTGACTAAGTCTTCTCATTTTATCCCTATTGCGATTTCCTATAGTTTGAGTCGGGCGGCGTTGTACATTCATGTGAGATTGTGAGATTATATGGTGTACCGGTTAGCATTGTGTCGATAGAGACCCCATTTACTTCGAGGTTCCGCATTCTTTGCAGGAGGCTTTGGTAGTCGAATTTCAAGATCGCGTTTCATCCACCGATGGTCAGTCGGAGCGATTGATACAGATTTTGGAGGATATGTTACGTGCGTGTGCTATGGATTTTAAGGGTAGTTGGGATTCACATCTACCGTTGGCTGAGTTCGCGTATAATAACAGCTATCAGTCGAGCATTGAGATGGCGCCGTACGAGGCATTGTATGGGCGTAAGTGTCGATCACCGATTTGCTGGGATGAGGTTGGTGAGGCTAAGTTATGGGGTTCGGAGATGGTACTACAACTGTCGGTGAGAGTGTGTCGATTAGAGACGATTGCTTACCGCCGAGTAGAGAAAAGCTACGCAGACAACCGGAGACGTGATCTTGAGTTTCAGGTTGGTGACTTTGTGTTCCTGAAGGTATCGCCCCGGCGCGGTACAAAGCGGTTTGGGAAGAAAGGGAAGCTTTCTCCCAGGTTTATTGGTCCGTTCGAGATCTTAGAGCGGATTGGTTCTTTGGCTTATAGACTTGCATTTCCACCGTCTATATCGGGTGTTCATGATGTGTTTCATGTTTCCATGCTTCGTAAGTACTTGAAGGACGAGTCACATGTCCTTACTTATGAGGAGATTACCTTTGAGCCCGATCTTTCTTACGTTGAGAAACCGGTGAGGAGGATTCTTGATACCAAGGAGCAAGTCTTGAGGACCAAGCGAATTCCTTTAGTGAAGGTCTTGTGGAAGAATCATGACATTGAGGAAGCCACATGGGAGACTGAGCTTGAGATGAGGGAGAAATACCCTTACTTGTTCGAGATTTCTGGTATGAATTTAGGGACTAAATTCCTTTAAGTGGGGGAGGATGTGAGAACCCGAACCTATTTCATGTTTGTCATATATCATTATAACATGTTTATAATATGTCTTGACATATTTGAGACTTCATTTCATTCATATCTTGCTTGCATTGAATTGTTTAAGGCCATAAGAGAGTAATGGTCTTCCATGCGTGCATGCCTTGTTATTGTTGTTTCGGGTGTTCGTATTAACGTGTTAGCACCTTAATAATTCTCATGAGAGTCTTAATTCCTTGCATATAAGATTGACAATGTTCATCTTAGTTGTTTCATGCTTGGTTGGGAGTTTAGAAGCTTCGTTACTTCGTTTGAGCCTTAGGGTTTCTCGGGATTGCCTTCGTTGCTTGTATTGTTTGTGTTTTCAACTTGCGAGAAGTTCATTGGAGTTCTAAACCGAGTGTACTAGTATTTCACATGCTTGCATCATTGTTCATAGACTTCTTTCATTTGGAAATAAGATGACCAACATATTACTTCACAGATTCAGTCCGGTTTTGTGTAGACTTCGGAAAAATTCTGGTACCAATATACTAAAGAGAATTTTCTAAAAATTTAGTATGTTTTACCTACATATGTTATGATACTCCCTGTAAAATATGGTATTTTTCCAAGGTGTATAAGTACCTTATTTAGGTCTTGACTTACGGCTGTGCCAGAATTCTGTTTTCAGGAAATCAGCTTCTGTACTTGAACTTGTAGTAGCCATATTTTGATGAATATAAGTCCAAATTGAGTAATTTAAAAGGCTAAACTATAGTTTAAAGAGTCTAGTTTCATAAAAATCAATAATAACCTAATTTGGAGGTGTGAGATATTTTTGGTCGATTTTACAAAATTGACTGTCTGTTTTCCTAAAATCTGGTTTGTGCAATTTTGAGTGGATTTGGCTAATGACCCTTGAACCCCTTGCCCCTTGGCCGACCTAAGTGAGTCTCAGCCACCTTTGTTGACTCTTCTAGGACCCTTGAAGACCCTTGGATCATTGCTTATCTATGGCTCACATTCCTTGGCCAATGAGAAGCCATATATCAACCTTCACTTGGATTAGGGCCATCTTGGGAAGTATATTAGTCATTTATTCAGCCTTCAGCCATTGTTGATCATCAAACAAGCTGAACTTCAGAGTCTTGAGCTCAAAATTCGTCCATGGAGGTCACACAAATTTGAGAGACCATTTCCCGGAGATCCGGTGGTCCGATCGTCGAACCGAGACAGCCAAATCGAAGCTCTCGATCTTCTCTACTACAATCCTCTCTTTAATCAACCTTTCCTCCATTAATCATAGGACTAAGGTGAGTGACAATTCCCTGAGATTTCCATGTTAAATAAAATAGCATGACCCCTTCATTATAGTTGTTCTATTAGTGATTGTGAACATCTTTTGTGAAGACAAAACCTTCAATTCAACATATAAAATATGTGTATGATTTTATGAAATCTCTATGAAGTTATGATTTTGACATTTATTAAAGCATGAATGTTGTTTGTATTAATCTTGGGAATAACTCTTGTGAAAGAATTCGGTTCAATTCAAGGTTTAACAAAATCGCCGAAACTAGGGTTTGAAACTTGAGATTTTGTTTAAGGCTAGTTTAAGAACATGAACGGCTTAGTTATCAAGTTCTAAATGATCGGAGAACTTAGGAAAGGGCAATGTGATACATATAGTATCAATACTCTTCTTGGTTGAATTTTAGTAAAACTCACCGGAGTTGAAATTAGGGAGTTATGAACAATACCGACTCCAAAATCAACCCTTACGACGAATGTAGTTCGTTAGACTAATGAATTAGCTTACGATACTTTGAGATGGATTGTTGCTTATGCCTTGAGGTTTGTGTGCTTTTAAGACTCGATTGAGTTCTTATGCGGTTTATATGATCGTGTGAATTAAATGCATGATTGAGAGCATGTTGTAGAATAATGTATCTATTTGACATGTTGAATTCGCTCTTGTCGAATTCTTGTGTGATTCCTTAAATGAGTAAACAACTACTTGTTGAATAAGTTCGCTCTTGTCGAACTTATTCCTTATTTGAGATTTCATGACGAGTAAACATCTACTTGGCATTGCATGAGTCCAGCTGGCATATTTGGTTGAGTCATTGGTGTGACAATGCATCGCCGTCACGAGTTATGGGACTCGTGATAGTGATGGGTTGTTATACCGGGTTTTATCACACACGCCTCCTTTGTTGGTCACAAGGAAGTAGCCCTTTGCTGTAACCAAGAAAGCACATTGGCAAGTCTAATTACCAAGAGAGCTTGGTAACCGAGTAGAAGCTCGGTACCCGAGTAGAGAGCTCGGTACTTTGATACACTCATCACGGGTATCATTGGCACGAATGTTAACGCTGTGTATTGCAGGAGCTACGTAGCGGCACCGGTTCCATAACATATCCTCCTTATATGTGATTTACTTTATAGCACTTATGTGAAACAATGTGCTACCATGGATATGTGATTTAAGTGTTTATTAAATGAATGCTTTGAGTGACTTGATATTAAAAATGATATCTTGCTATGTATGTTGCATAATGCGATGACATGCATAATTGTTAACTCACAAAGTCTTTATGACTTACCCCCTCCCTTTTACTGCTTTAGATCCGAGCCGTTCAGGTACCGCTCGTTGAGGTGTTGCAGGATTTGCGCTTGTCCGTGATCGCACGCGACGAGGTTGTGGTTATTAGATGTCCTTATTTTGTTCTCTTTTGTAAGGACGTTGGGTTTAGCAAGTCATTTAGACTTTGCTTGGGAACTTTGTTTATTTGTTTTATGTCTATACTTGTATCTTATTTTGAGCGTGCCGCGCATATGTAGAGCCTTGTATAGATGTAGTATGGTTCACATGTTTTAAAACTTCCATTGGGCATTACTTTAGCTCTTATTTATTTATGTTGTTCTCAGGCATGTTATAGCCGCCGAGGTATATTTGCATGAACCTGTAGTGTTGGGTTCCGTAGTAAAGTCGCCGATGAATTGATATACTTGTCTTTAATTGCTATATCGGGTTTAAAAAGTTTTAAAATTTCCGGCATTTTGGTGCCGAGTCGCGCTTCATCTGAAATGTTGCGTCACATCGTTTTCTATAATTGAGTCTTTGCATGTATTGTTGTCCTATTTGGACGACTTGACTTGTGATTCCACCTCGGGGTCCAGGTCGGGTCGTCACAATATATAGAAGTCAGGTGCCGAGCCTAGAAAAAGGAGGACGGCTGGAAGCTCTCTTTACATAGATTTTAGGTAGTTTTAGATTGTATAACATAGTTAGGTTTTGTAATTTCAAGTATTGAAGATCAAATCATGCCTTTCATCATCTCCATGTGTCTTCATCGTCTATGATGAACTAAATCATCCCTAATCTAGGAGGTGGGAGGTAACTTGTATCGAATTTATGTTTTGATTCATATATATATGTCTATTCAATGCTTGTTGATTGTGTTGTTTATCAATCCCTATATTATTTTGCTTTGAACAAATGAATGTAATCTCAAATAATAAAGGCTTAGAGGTGCGGATAACTGCATGACCGAGTGCATATGTCGTACACCGGCTCACCAACACAATAAATTGGACCTATCGATGCACGAGTGATAAGTTAGGACCGGGTTCTTACATGATCTAGGTGACAGATAGATCATAAATCTAGGTGACGACTAGATTGATAGTTCATGTGCTTAGGATATGGAATGGGTGAATTTTATGGGATGGAGGCTGAACCAATTGTTCAACAGACCATATCTATTTTTAGTGAACGAACCCAAGACATTGAATGACATTATTATGAATTGAACATAAAGGAGATATAAATGAAACCCAGAATCCTAGATTTCCACTCACCATAAGATCTTCATATCTGTTATTACTGTCTAATTAGTTAAATATCTATAACTAGTAATTTAGAGTAAAATTAAACATAAAAACCCCCCTTAGGTTAATAATTTGCTATCTATATTCGCACTGTTCGTGATCACTTGTCTCTGTGGGTTCGACCCTTGCTTCCGAGTCTATTCTATAATAGTCTTGTACACTTGCAAG
The DNA here is from genome assembly GCA_013146195.2 of Codonopsis lanceolata. NCBI lineage: Eukaryota > Viridiplantae > Streptophyta > Magnoliopsida > Asterales > Campanulaceae > Codonopsis > Codonopsis lanceolata. The sequence goes on along the minus strand of JABEVN020003155.1, from coordinate 11,711 downwards.
GAAATAGATAAAATAAAACATCGATCAGCTAGTCTGTTGGACAGTGATGGTTTACCGAAGATGTATTTGATGGGGTCCATCCCGGATATGAGCTTGATGGACCTTCCTTGGAGATAGGTTTTGAGCCTGAGTGGCCCGGACTAGGTAGGTGCGGCTTTTTCCAATAGAATAATTTAGCTCGCTTCCCTGTAGCTTCCTACTTATGAAGTATATGACATTTTCAATGTAGGAATCTTCTTTCTCTTGAGCGAGCATAGCCCCTACTGACGTGTCTATGACGGTTAGGTATATGAGGAGAGGTTTATGTGTATGGGGTGGAGCTAGCACAGGGGGATTGGTAAGGTAGGCTTTTATTTTCTCGAAGGCTAGCTGGCATTTTGCGTCCCAGACTTGGTCGGTATTCTTTTTTAGGAGTTTAAAGAGAGGCTCACAGGTGGTGGTCATTTGCGATGAAAGCAGTGATGTCTTGCAACCGGCCTAGGAAGCCTTTGACTTGGGAGTTTTGGCGTGGCATTTCTAGGATGGCTTTGATATTTGCTGGCTCGATCTCGATGCCTTGCTCAGTTACTAAGAATCCCAGGACTTTGCCTCTGGTAACCCCGAATGTACATTTGGTGGGGTTAAGCTTCATCTGGTGCTTCCATAGTCTTTCGAAGAACTTCCGAAGATCTTTAATGTGAGCACCATTGGCGTCGCTGGAATGCACGATCATATCATCAATATAGACCTCCATTTCTTTATGGATCATGTCATGGAAGAGGGTGGTGGCAGCCCTCTGGTAAGTGGCTCCGACATTCTTCAATCTAAATGGCATGACAGTGTAACAATAAGTCCCCCAAGGAGTAGTGAATGAGGTTTTCTCCTGGTCTTCTGCTGCCATTTTTATTTGGTTGTAGCCCAGCATGCCGTCGACGAAAGATCGGACTTTGTGAGCTGCGACGGCATCTACCACAATATCAATATTGGGCAGGGGGAAGTCATCTTTGGGCGACGCTTTGTTGAGGTCATGGAAGTCTATACAGATTCTGACTTTCCCGTTGGGCTTGGGAACGGTTACTATATTGGACAGCCAGATCGGGTATTCGACTACCCGAATGAAGTTGACGCGCAGCTGTTTCATGATTTCTTCTTTGACTTGTAGTGACCATTCTGGCTTGATGCATCGGAGTTTACGTTTGATCGGCGAGCATCCAGGATATATGGGAATGATGCTCGACTATACCGATCGTGCCGGGCATATCTTCGTAGGACGTGCAAAGATATCTACGAACTCTTTGAGGAGATCAATGAGTGCCTTTCTTTCTCGAGCCTTGGAGGTAGTCACGATTCTCGATCTCTTTGACTTCATTATCCAGCCCCGGGTTGATAATAGACAAGTCTTCAGTAGCTGCTGATGAATGGCTCTGTTCCTGGTACTCAACTGACTTTGTAAGCTCAAGTAGATAATTTTTATCTTTTGGGTTCATTTTATTAAATGACTCATTATCATAATTATTATCTTTTAATGCGTCTTTTAAAATAGGTGCAACTAAGGAATAAGCAAAGACATTTATATTATTATTAAAAGCATACTGTACAGGGGTTATTACATTGTTAAGGACCTGGGGATTGAGATCCTCAACTATAGGTAGCGGATTGGTAGATGACCAATCCGTAAAGCTAGGAAAGGATCGGGGATAGTATACCAAGTCTCGGGTGTCGGGGAGCGGACCGGTCGTGGTGTACCACTGCAGAGGCTTATTGGACATAGACTCAAACTTAGCAGGAGCTTCTCATAATTGCCTGTCTATCATACCAGAAAAGTCTCCTAGGCCGTCATCATCTAGCAGGGTCAAAGCATAATCATCTTGGTCTATAGACCAAGTATTCTCAATAGTGACAGTCTTATATGCAGTGCTACGGGGGTCTAGGGTAACCTGTTCCATATTATCTGAGAGAATACTGACATCCCCAAAGACTTCCCGACCAGGGCACCTTTTCCCATTCTGGTCTATCAAGGGTTCGAAAACATGAGATAGGCTTGGTTTCCCCTTTCGCATACAAAGTAACCATTTAAGGTTTTTCTATAGGGTTGGAGAGGGGGATATTCATAAGGAAGTTTTCTCTTTCTGCCTTTCTCTTCTCACGTTTCTGTTTCATGACTGCGGCTACTTCAGCTGGAGTAGGCGTGTATCCTAGACCGAAAGGAGGGATACATTCCTTAAGTTCATCTTGGACTAGATTAACTAACCCTTTCTGATTTCTGCCGAGACCTAGACCAGGCATATAATTCATCTTTCGGAACATGTTTAAAGGGACCATGTTTCCTAGGGAAGTGACCTTCCTTCCAATAATGTTAGTTTCTCGGCCATATTCAATGGCGTTGACCCCAGCTTGGGGGATAACCTCAAAGCCACTGAGAAAAATACCAGTGTCCTCATGCTCTATCTCGAGGATTGGGATATCCTCGTTTTCCTTATTCTCCACGATCTTATCGGCCAAAATAATTACTATGTGGTCATCATGGATGAATTTGACACGCTGGTGAAATGAAGAGGCTACCCCCTTTACCCCATGAATCCAAGGGTGTCCTAACAACAAGCTAAAGGTGGCTGGTATATCCAGGACTTGGAGCTCAACTGGCATGTTTAAGGGCCCAACGGTTAACATTAAAGTGACCACCCATAAGACACATCGACTGGTGTTGTCGTATGCCTTAACTGTCTGCGAAGAGGGAGTGAGTTCTGATATCTTTATCTCCAGTTTGGCTAACGTGCTGGCAGGACATACATTCAGTGAAGACCCATTATCTACCAAAACTCAAGGAACCCGTTTCTCCAAAATTCCCACAATGATATGAAGAGCATCAATGTGGTTGGTTCCTTCCCTTGGCAGGTCTAGATCAGTAAACATTATTACGTTCCCGAAGTGGATGTTCCCGATCATATGAGTAAGCTCATTTGGGGAGGTTTCAATAGGAATGACCGCCTAACTTAATGACTTAGCCAGTGTATCACGGTGGGTTTTAGAAGCACACAGCAAGCCCCAGATGGAAATGTTGGCCTGAGTTTTCTTCATCTGAGCCAATAAGGTATCTTCCACCGTTTTAGCCCCAGTATCTGTTACTTGATCTTTTCCAGAGTGGTCGCCTCTTTCAGGGTTTGGCTGGTAGGCTCGGCCAGGTCGGGTAAAGCGACTAACATCTCCACCAACCCAAGTGGCTTTTTCAATGTTACAGGTGCTTTGGCTACCAAGGTTGGTGTCCCAAGAAAGCATATTACAACAGGGCTCTTTTATGGATAAGGATGGAGGAATAGAAATGAGGATATATGGAAGTGGATGTTTATTTATTTCAAACTTGGGCACAAAAGGGCTTTCATCAACCTCAATCATATTGATTTGAGGTAGAGGGTTATTGACTACATTTGGTCGGGGTGGAGCTTTTTCAATAACTTTATCATCTATCAGGTCCTGGATAGCGTTTTTGAGGGTGTAACATTTATCGGTGAGGTGACCAATGGAGCCATGATATTCACAGTACTGGGCATGGTTCCAAGTCCTGAGCAGGGGGTTAGGTGTCTTATAGTTTTCCAATGGCTTCAACACTCCTTGTGCCATTAGCCCCTGCAGTATCACAGACTTGAGAGCTTGCAGTTCATCATAATGTCGGCTTACCCTGTTCTGATTTCTGAAGTTTCTAGCCGGGCCATCATTTGCTCCCACTGAATTGACAGACCTGTCCAACCCATAATACCATGGAACAGAGCTATAATTTAGGGTAGAAAATGGGGTTGAGGCATTCCCTACCATATTGACGGCTGGTGCTGGTGCAGCTGTCTTTCCTTTGGAGTAACGGAAAGAACTAGGAGACGCATTGGTTTTCAGTTGGCCAGTCCGTATATCATCATCAATACGGACTCCTATCTCCACTATTTCTTTGAAGTTGGTATAGGGAGGTACCGCATATGTTTTCTTTGAAGTTATATTCATATCTCAGCCAAAGGTCGTAAATGAGTCGGGAGGTTTTTATGAAGGCCATCTTTCTTTTCCACCGATCGCAAACTCGGCGCAGTTTCCTTTTCTCGTTGGGTGCACGATTCAAGGTCCCTTCTATTTTCGTCGGATCGGTATTGTCTTTGTATCTTTCAAGGAACGCCGCTATCTCGTCCTGTGTATTCATGGTACCGCTGCCGACAACATTAACCATTGTTTGGCGCCTCCTATCGAGGTGAGGTGAAAATTGGAAGCCATAGCCTCAAAGCTAGCTCCCTTGATCGCATGCCAGTGGAATAAGACTTCAAATGGGATATAGGGCATCCATCCCATCAAACTTTTCTATGCTCCGCATTTTGAATTTTGAGGGCGTATTGCTGATGGTTGCAATGTTAGGGCCCGCGTAGAAAATTCCCCTTTATTGAGGAGTTTAAGCATCATGGCCTTCATATTTTCCATGTCGGCCTCCATTTTGGTGGCTGGGGGAGTTGGCTTTTGGTATATACTTACTGGATTAGGGAAGGCTGGGTTATTTCCTGGTTGAAGGTTTTGGTAGGGATTTTGGGTAGGTGGGTTTTGGGCGTTATAAGGATTCTGGGTTGGATATGGGTATTGGTTTGGATAAAGATCCTGAGTCGGTGGATTTTGGATAGTATAAGGATTTTGGGTTGGTGGGCTTTGGGAAGTATATGAATTCTGGGTTGGTGGGTTTTGGGAAGTATATGGATTTTGGGTTGGTGGGTTATTGACGGTTTCAGTCGGGCGACTAGGATCATTAGGAGGTAAGTATGTGGTAACTTGGCCTGGTGGGTTAAAGCTTTTTTTTTTTTGAAAAGCAGGACGGCACCTGCAGCTTTTATTAATAAAAAGATATCAAAAACAGAGGGGGACAACCAGCCTTACCCCAAAACGGGGGGGACAAAGGAGCCTGAACCTCGACAAAAGATAATACAACCAAACGACCATATGAGCTAGCACGAAAATACAATTAACTCCTGAAACTATACAAGCCATAGTCATCGAAAGCCAGAGCCCGTTTAACTAAAACTGGTAAACCTGCTAAATCCGAAAAAATAATCTGACTGTCATGCTCATGAGCGAACACCGCTAATCGATCAGCCACCATGTTCTGCTCTCGAAACACATGATGTAAACGAAAGCTACAAGCCAGCGCCCGACAAACTCTAAGCAAATAAATATACTGCCAAGGTTCCTTATGACCATGAACCAAAACATTAACAGCCGTTAAGGAATCATATTCCACCACTACACTGTCTAACCTCAAAGATCGACAATACTGAAGCCCTTCCTGTAGAGCCATAATCTCTGCCCGCATATTTGTTCCTGGACCGTAATCACTTGAAAAGGCATATCTAAAAACCCCTTGAGCATCGCGGATAACCCCGCCACCTGTGCACCTCCCATCTTTAGACGAGCCATCTGTATTAAGCTTAAAACCAGACTCCGGAGGCCTCCAGCGAACCCAAAAACCCCGTTTAACACTAACTCTTCTCAACTGCACCTGAAGACAATTAAACGCTACACAAGCCACCGGACTACTCAAAGCCTTCGGCTTAAAACAAATCAAAGCTCTTCTAATCCCTTCCAAAATACGCGCTCTAATTTGCATCTCTTGCATATTACTATTTTCAAAAATAACAGCGCATCTCACCTTCCAAATCTCCCAACAAGTGTAAGCAAAGATGCACAACAAAGTAGCCCCTAACTGCGTGCGCAGCGACACGGAAGACCAAATATTGAAAAGATGATTCAGGCTGTCATACTGCTTTGGTAACCGGAAATAACCCGCAAAGAAAGACCGCAAGTTTAGAGCCACCTTAGAATGAAGGAAAAGATGATTACTAGACTCCACTGAAGGCGTATCTCCGCAACAGCAACAGCGAGAAACAAAAGGCACTCTACGAGCCTGAATATTAACATCCACCGGAAGGGCATTATGAAAAAGCCTCCAAACAAAACAGCTCACCCGCAATGGAATCCAAGGCTGCCAAATGATTTGCGCCCATCTCTGCACCGTACTACGGACTCGAAAATGATTCCAGAAAACACCAGCTTTGAACTCCCCTGACGAATTAAGCTCAAAAATCAACTGATCCCAGCTTGCCTCGTCGCACCGAATCTGCTGAACCAGGCCCTTCCGCGAATCTGGAATCAAAGGCCAGATTTCTTCCCAATGCCGCATAGCACTAGCCACTGTGAGGTTTCTATCCACCGGACGAGGGCCAATCAAACGCTCGCCGCACCAGTTATCGTCCCAGAATGAAATATCCCCTTGACCAACTGCCCAACGAACCGTCTGCTTAACCAAAACAAGCTGAGACCAAACAGCCTTCCACGGTTTGGAAACATAACGCGACACAGCCGAATCCTTAATGCCATACTTCGCCACACAAAACCTCGCCCAAAGACCCTGCTTGTTGAGAACTCGCCATGCTAATTTAGCATGCATGGACTCCATCACTTGGGCAAGCGGACGTATACCCAAACCGCCCTCATTTACGTGCCATACATGCAATGCCATGAGCACGACGCCACCATTGTTACGACGCATTGTTGCTCCATAAAAACTCAGCTAGACGTTGCTCAATTCTACGAAGGAGAGACTTAGGAATCGGAAGGGCGGATAAAGCATACACAGACAAACTACACAGCACCGATTTAATCAATGTAGCCTTCCCACCGAACGAAAGCAACTTATTTCGCCATCCCATAATCTTGCCCATAATCTTGCCTTCCAGATTTTCAAAATAGGAGCGTTTTAAACGGCCTTTGAAAAGAGGAAGACCCAAGTAATTTAAAGGCCAAATCTTGTGAGCATAACCCGACCATCTCTCAATGTTCATATCTTGTCTCCGAGAACAGTTCTTTGAAGAAAAGAAACCGCTCTTATTATCGTTAACCCGCTGCCCCGAAGAACTTTCATACGCTCTCAACACCTTCTTAGGACCCAAAATCGAACGCTTAGAACCATTGCAAAATAGGAGCATGTCATCTGCATAAAAAAGATGCATAATCCAATCACCTCTCCTGCCATGAATAAATGGGAGAATCAAACCCTGAGGAACAGCCCGCTGAATATTATGAGACAGAACTTCTTGAGCCAGAATGAATAACAAAGGTGAAAGAGGATCACCCTGTCGCACTCCCCGATTTGCTTTGAAGAAACCCGAAGTTGTCCCATTAACTTTAAAAGAATACCAACTATTACTGAGAAGATTTTGAATCAACCCACAAAAATTCGCGTGAAAACCAAAAGCCTGCAGAACACGCTGAATAAAGCCCCACTCCAAACGATCATACGCTTTAGACATATCAATCTTGAAAACCACGTTCCCCCCTCGAGTTTTTTTGTCTATACGTTGGACTAATTCATGAGCCAACAGAATGTTTTCCTGAATACTACGACCCTTCACAAAACCTGACTGATGCTCCGAAACCAGTTGAGTAAGAAGCAAAGCTAATCGGTTGGCTAAGATTTTAGAGATAATCTTCGCGGCAAAATTACACAAACTGGTCGGCCTTAAATCCCCCAGATTCTCCGGATTTACTACTTTTGGAAGGAGAATAATAGATGCAGAAGAAATGCCCCTGTGCATGACACTACCACGGAAAAAGTCTAGAACCGCCCCCATAACATCCGTTTTAATGATCAACCAACTCCCTTGAAAAAACTAACATGTGTACCCTCCAAAGAAATATTCTCCGCCTCCGATACTTTAGAACAAAAACCCTCCAATAACTCCTCATCCATAACAGGATTAGTAGAAGCAAAAATGCTTGAAAAATACGTCTCGGCCATAGAACCAATCTGCCCTGGATCTTCTGTTAAAGTTCCATCTGGAAGACGAAGTTTAATCACATTCCGTTGGGCTCTGTCCTTGATACTAGCATGGAAGAAGGCCGTATTTCGATCCCCCTCGCACACCCAAGACTGTCGAGCTTTCATCTCCCACATCTCCGCATCCCAGCCCAAGAGTTGATTGAGGCGATTCTTAGCGGTATTTAAACCCTCCTCTACTGCCGTGCCTCCTCCCAGTTGCAAGTCCAATTCAAGTCTAAGAATGTTATCCTTTGTGGCATCTATATTTCGTTGAACATTACCAAAAACCCTCATATGTGGGCTATTTAGGAGTGGGTTAATCATAAAGAAAGGTAGGTCGTTTGGATTCTGGGTATTTAGGGGAGGATATGGTGGATAAGGCGGGTAAGGATAGATATTTGGGTAGTAGGGACTTGGTGGAGGATTGGGATTTGGGGTAGTAGTATTTGGTGGGTTAGTGTTTGGCTGAGGAGTTGAGTTTGGAGGCACCTGAGATGTGGATGCTTCTTGGGGGATCGTAGGGTAAGAATTCACCTCACCACTAGATTTTAAGCTTTGTACCAGACTAGCCATTTGACTTATCGCTGCACCCAACTTTTGGTCAAACCATTCCTGCATTGCCGGAGGCAGTTTTTATTTATTTATTTATTTTTCTTTTTTTTTCTTTTTTAACTTGCGCATTTTTTTTGATATGTATATATATATATATATACATATATATATATACATATATATATATATATATATATATATATATATATATATTTTGATTTTTTTTGGACAGGGGCTGATTCACAATCCAGAGATACAAAAACTGGTCGGTCTGCGAAGTGTCCTAAGAAACTATATGCATTATAGCGTTGGCTTATGCAGGGGGTAGGCTGGCCATGGTGTAGGGTAACAGTTCGGAATATATCTATATGCGTGCACGTGTGTGCGGTATCTAAAAAGCAGTAAAGTCTTTATTTATTTACAGATATATATAAACAGAAAAATAAAACAGATATGGCCTGTCTTGCTGTTATGTGTGGATTTTCTCGGCTTTTTAGATTTGAGCGCAAGCAAGCAGGCACACCATATTTAGAAATAGGAAAGAAAAGTGGGGAAACTATCTATCCCTACCAATTACAAATTTTGGTCCTATATCCCCAAAATAAAAGGAAAATGAACAAAAAGGAAATAATAATAATATAGGGCTGGAAATAAAATAAAGCCCCTGCCTTTTGTTGTGCTGCCCGGAATTTATTTGTAACATATATATATTATTATTATTATTTTGAATTTTCGAATTTTTTTAATATATATATATATATTTTTAAAAAAAAATTTATATTCTTAAACAAACCTGTAACAGTTATCGGAACGAAACTGCTGCAAGATGGAGGATCATATCCACAAATATAGACACGGATGTATAGGAATACTATATTCAAATGCGTAAATTAATATAACAAGCATACTGTAGCCAGAAACAAATAAAAACAAAAAAAGTTTTATTTTATGAGTCTTGCCCTCCATTTTATTTAAAATAAAACAACTCCCTAGCAGAGTCGCCACTGTGAGGTTCCAGGGGGCGACGCAGCCCAGCGCCCTTGGATAGGGTGCGGCGTGCGTGCGGATGCGGGACACCACGCTCTCGTTCCACCCTCCCTTGTTTAGGGAGGCGAAATCAAAAGTGCGAGAGGAGTGCTGTCTATGTTAGCACGTTGGAATGTGCATCGGTTGCCTTTAGTGGATATTGTATCCAATATGGGAACTTATGGTTTCCCGCATCAAGTTATCCCTTTTTTAGGAGATACCAGGATATGGGAATACATTACCCTTTCATTCCCATTTTCCCTTTTTTAGGGGAAAACGGAAAAGTACAAAAAAGGATATTGCGACACCCCCACTTTGGATTTTATTAAAAACAGCCTTATGGCTCGTTTCAGATCACTATGGGAGCTTTGGGTTTTCCGCATCAAGTTATCCCTTTTTTAGGGGATACCAGGATATGGGAATACATCACCCTTCCATTCTCATTCTCCCTTTCTTAGGGGAGAACGGAAAAGTGCAAAGAAGAAATGTTGCGAGGCCCCACTGGATCTGAATGTTTTAGAGTCGTCATCTTTATTTTAAGGCAAAATAATGCAAAACCAAAGAAAAGAAAAATAAACCAGAGAAAAAGAAACGGGTTCGGAGGCTAAGTTACGAGTTGGAAGGTGCTAGGCACCCAACTCGCCCTTTCGGTCTCAAAAGTGGTTTTTGGCTGAAGTATGCTTATTGTTATATTTATTTAGCAAATAAATAAAGTATTAAAAGACAGGAAATTAAAACAAATACATCCGTGGCTACATTATTTACGGACTCGCAACCATTTCCTTACAATAATTACAAATGCGTTTAAAAATATTTGGTCATTATAACGGCTTTTTTACATACTATTTCCTATTTTAATCCGGGCAGCACAACGGCTTATATTGGCTACATTGTGTTGGATTTAAATAATAACTTTAAAATAATAAATAGACAGAAAAGTAAATAGATAAAATAAATAACGCCCTTAAAGGTTTTACCTTTTAGAGCGGTGGTGTGCTCGCTCTGTCCTTCAGGGAGAGGGAGTCTTTTTTGTTGTTTGTTGTGTGGTTGTTGTTTTGATTTGGGCAGAGTGACTGCTTATTTCGGAAGGTTTTGGCTTGTCTACACGGGCAGAGTGACAGCTTATTTTGGTAGGTTTTGGCCTTTTTGGTTGGGTAGAATAACGGCTTAGTTTTTGGTTTTTGCCAAATTCGTTACTCAAAGAGGCGTAAGCGACTTACTTGGGATTTTGGGCCGGGGAGTGAGGTGGATACCTAACAACTAGGCTAGGGATCACTTATAACTTATGGATATTTATTTTGGCGGAGTTTGGACGGGGTTTGGAGACTTTAGGGGCTTCGCTCACGCTCACCATCTCACCTCTCGTACTAATATTTTGACGAACAACGGAGACAGAGCTTCGTTGCGATTTTAATCGCGAACATTGAGCATTGAAATGAGGAGCCGGGGTCTTCTATTTATACCTGAAGAGCAGAGATCCATCGGGAATTTTCAGAATTCCTTTAGCAGCTTCAGCCGGTGGTACCGCGGGCTTCAAAATTTGTATTTTGCGTTAAGTCGACAAGCTACAGTGGAACACACGGCGCGGCATAAATCTTCTCCTGGTGCGGCACCCATTCTCCTTTGGTGCGGCACCCATAGCAGCTTGTGGCGGCACCAAGGCTCCTATTCAACTTTCATTTTGACACTTTCACCCCTCGCGATTTCTTGTTTTCGCATCCTACTTTGCCTTTTGCATTTTTAACTCCCCGTAACTTGACATTTGTTAAGTTTTAACGATTCTTGATATCTTATGTCGAGTCACATACCGAGGGAGTACGAAATTGGGGTGTCTGACAGGCATCTAATGCTTCTATCCATTGGATACATAATCAATGACTACTAAAATATATTCACAATTATTAGAGACTGAAAGGTCCCATAAAATCAATGCCCCAAAAATCGAAAAATTTCAACAACCATATTAGTATGTAAGGGCATTTCATTTCTTTTTCATATTCCACCAGCTCTTCCGACATTTATCACAAGTTCTATAAAATAGGTTGCGCCTCTAAAACAAGTGGGGCAATATAAACCAGATTGTAAAATTTTCCTAGCAGCTTATTCCCACTAAAATGACCACCACAAGAGTATTCATGGCAAAATTACATAATACTTTGTTGGTCTTTTTCTAGAACACATCGTCTGATTAAAGAGTTTGAGCACATTTTATACAAATGAGGCTCTTCCCAAAAATAGTTCTTTGCTTCAATCAATAATCTCTTCCTTTGATAAAAATCAAAATCGTGATTTATAATATCGTACACATAATAATTGACAA
>JABEVN020003154.1:0-19195 GCA_013146195.2 Codonopsis lanceolata | reverse complement strand
TTTGCAAATTTACGGCCGTGCTTGTACGTCTTATACAACTCACGGCTCCTTGGCCGCTTACCAGCTTGGGGTATCGATGTCATAGGCCAAATTCACCGAAAGGATCAATGGTCATGAGTGCGTCCTAGTAAGTCGACTACTTTACAAAGTGGGTGGAAGCCTCTTCTTACAAAAAATCTTAAATGCCGAAAGGTGTCCGAATTTATCCGTGCCAACATCATATATCACTATGGAGTACCTTTCAAATCATCTCCGACAACGCTCTCATTTCGGGGGACGCGGAATCGCTTCTGGGAGTTCAAAATTCAAAGACACAAATCCTCCCCACGCCACAAGCAAATGGTGCCGCTAGCGACCAACAAGACCCTCGAGAACATCATCGAAAATTGGTTGACACAGAAGAGACGGCCGAAAGCTACCACTAGCCTCCTCAAGAGTCAGACCTCGCCTGACACCCACGGGGCTACTCACTATTCTCTAGCCTACGCATGGGAGCAAGGTTTATTGGAAATGAAATACCATCACAGGGAGGTTGGATCGATCAAAAGGCGATTTGAAGAATTAGCCCTGATCGATGAACGGCGAAGCTAGCCCTCGAGCACACTCGAGCCTATCAAAGACGCATAGCCCATTCAACAAAAAGTCAAAGGCCGCGACATCCAGTCTGAGATCTAGTGCTCGAGAAAACCTCCTAGTTATGTTGATACTAGGGGAAAATGGAAATCTCCGTGGATGGGACCGTATATAGTCAAAGAGATCCGATCAGAGGTGTCGCATCCTTACAAACCAGAAGGAGAAGACCTTGTTCAGCCCCTTCAATCTTGACAAACTCAAAAGGTACTATGCCCGAGCCATTCTATCCGACAAAAGTGCTTCCCTCTCCAACCGCTAGGTTGAAAACCGAAAGCTGCCAGCAAAAGTTAGAGCAAAAAAATGTATAAAACAATAAAAATAAAAAGAGAAATAAGGGCATAAAAAAAATCAGAGAAAAAGGAGAGGGAAGGCACTCTTTGGAAAATCTTCAAAGATACTATCTCCTCGGCTTCGCCATGCAGTGCTCAACCGACAAAGGAAAAGAAAAAACCACGACAAAAAGCTCACATTAAAATACTTAAAATATATTACATGATCCTAAGGTGCAACTTAGGAATATTTATTTAAGACATTTATATTTATACACCGGACCGCATATATTATACATATTCCCGCCACACCCCCACTTGTTCCTTTCCTTCCTTTTGCCTCAGCCCAAGCGGTCTATCCATGCTCAAGGCGCCCTCCAAGCCGGGCCCATATCCTCTTCTCAAGGGGCATGTAAGAACCCTCGTTTCGAATCCCCGTAAGTTGTCTTCGCCATCACCCAAGATCTCCATTCTCGTGGACTATTGTGTTGTAGGACCAAATTCTATCTCTCGACACCGGTACCCCATCCAGCCGAGGGGAGGAACAACCACTTCGTTCCTGATTATTTTGATGATTGCCATCATCGCCTTATATCGCATTCATAAGCCGAGGGAGAGAGCCACTTACTGGCTCCTAAGGATTCTCGTTGCCCGCATCATCACGCCGAGGATCTCGAAATCAAGATATCCAAGCCCGTGCCCCATTCGCCTCTCAGAGGGGAGTGCCGCTTCCCACCACTGACCTCGCCTCATCCGGTCCGGAGCCAACGGAGTTCCAAGATTATGTACTTTGCTTGAAATCCTCCCCGCAGCCCGAGGAATGACTCAAGCCTCGAACTTTCAATTCTCGCTATCTCCATAAGGCGAGCGTGCCCGTAATGCCCTAGCTACGGCGGCCAAACAAATTTCTAAGCCTCCGCCGGATCTCGCGAGAAGAGCCCTCAGCAATTACCATTATCCAGGCCGAATATTCGAGGGACAAGAATATGTAATCGGAGAACAAGTAGGCATCCAGAAGCCTATCAAAGTCCAGACGCCACATCCTCTGGAAATCAAAATCCAGAGTTCTGCTATTCGTCATCTCCAAAAACACCGGACGAGTTGTGTCTGGAATAACTTGCTCCAAATAACCGACGCAATATCCTCGTCAAGATCAAAAGAAGTTTTCTTGATACCCAACATGACGACTTGGGCATAGCCGGCGGAGTGCAAAATAAAGTGTCGAATCTCCCAATGGTTAATCACCCAAGAAATGTCCATGGAGCCCCTCCGAAAGAAGTCCTCGGACCAGTCATAATCAGAATAGTTAACTTGGGGAAAGCGACCTCGGAAACCATAAAGCCCCGGATCATATCTCCCCCCGAAAGGTGCAGGAGCCATCACGCCTGAAAATGCTCCTCGACAAACACATATGTATCGAATGGGCCAGGGAAAAAGTTCGTCGCCCTGGAAAAGGCATCCAAACCAGCCAGAGTTTCAGCCAGAATTACCGGGACGATGTTAGCCCGACGGTCACGGGCCTGCAGAGCAAGATCCACAGCCCGCACATCAATACATCCCTGGGGGCTCACCAGCAGATACCTTCCCACTAGACACAAGAAGAGAGCCGTCAGCCGACGCCTCAAATAGTCTACGTCGTCCTCTATGAACTCTGTGAATGATTGCGGAAGAACGGTCAAATCAAAGTTCACCCCGTTGTAAAAACCCGGGGTAGCTAGGCGAGTAGTGCGGAATAGCTCCCTAATGGCCATGTACGGACGCCTTCGAGGCGAAGGCAATATGACAGTGGCGTAAACTCCCCCATGGCACAAAATTCTTCAAAGGTTGGGCACATTTCATTCATCCCAAAGTTAAAGAGATGATCTTGACGAGACCAGAACCTGGACGCTCCCCTCAGCATGTCCCAGTTGATCACGCTATTCCTCCAGGAAAGAAGGCACCTGAAGCCAAAAAGATGATCGAACCAGTCACGCTCGTCGGCTCGTAGGGCAAGAATCGATAAGTCGAGGGCATTTTCATAAATTTCTAATTCTAAAGGGGTATGGTACGGGGCAGCCATTAGAGCAGAAATATAAAACTCTCTCCGTCAAAAGAAGGGGCAATTGGGAAAGAAAGAATTTGAGAAAAAGAAAACAGGCAGCGTGAAGAATTCAGGTTCGCCGAGCCCCCTTTTATAGCAGAAAATCAGAAAATCGACAAACTGGACAAACAGTGGTGAACAGTGGCCAAGAAAAGCTCCCAGGAAACCAAGTTTGGGCGCCACCTTCATGGAGTTTGGGCATGGCGCCCAAACCTCTTATAGCCATGCCCAAACTAGCTCCTTTATTGTCCTGCTGTGCTAGTTTCTGTCCAAATCGCTGATTAATACCTTGTCTGATCGCGGGAAGGCCTAGCAGATATTAAAGAAAGGCTAGATGGTCACAATTATGCTTCTTCGCACAGGAAGAGGCGGCTGCCTCTTCCTCTACTCACAGATCGCCAGAAAAGCCCCCTCGAAAAAAAAGGTGTATTCTTTCTAAACTTATTTCTAAAAAAAAACAGCGTGCCATTACCATTAGAAGTCGATATAGTTTTTTTTTTTTTTTCCGTGTATTTTGAGTGTGCATTATTTTATCATGCCATTTAAAAATATGTTGCATTTCTTCCTTCATGTTTGTACAGATACTAACTACTAATTACAGACAAAAAGAAAAGAAGAAGAAAAAAAAAGCTGACATGTGCAGGAAATGACACTAATAATCAAATGATACTCTGCCTCTGCTCAAGCCACCTCCCCTGACTCGGGGGCCCAACGTGCCATCAGGTCTGCGCATCCGTCCCCCCTGGGAACGGCTCGATCCTATGTCCGCATCATCATCATCATCATCACTACGACGCCTGGTCTGCCGCATGGCCTCATTGCCCCGACATAAATAGTCATCTATCAGCCGCTGATAGAGTTTGCTGGTGTCGACGAAGCCCCGCAAGAGTCTCTTGTATGTGGACACCTTGACCTAAAAGAAAAAAAAAAGAAGAGCATCAATCAAATAAAAAAAATCAGAAGTGAGCATCAGTCAGCCAGAAAAAAAGGGGAGTGATAAATATACCGTGCGGGCCTGATCAGGGACACGGTATTCCTCATGAATCTCCACATCCGGAAGAACTTCCCTTATGAGCCTGCCATCTTGCTGGTATGGGAAGGATGAAAAGGCATCGTCAGGCATGGAAAACTTGAGCCGTGCATCCAGAACAGATGAAGAAGATTCGGCCCAAGCACCATCAACAGATGCCCGTCTCCCGATCACATAAGGAGGAGGAGGAGGATGAAGCATTGTCCTCAAGAAGTCTTCATAAGATATCACTGGGAAGTCACTGAGAGGCATCTTATATTTGGCCAAGTACCGGAGCCTGTTTGGTATGAGGTGTGGCTCAATCACATGCGGAGGAGGTGCCACCAGAGCTATCGTAAACGGGACATGCTGGCGGTTGACCCGCTCACCCATATACAAAGAATCGCACATGATAGACACCATCAAAATCCGGCAACAACTCAAAAGCAAAGTTACCTCGATTGGCCCTACCAACTGCCTCCAAGGGAACAAAGTCACCGAACCAGAATTTGAGCTCGCCACTCTGTTCTGCAGCCCCAATGACTCGACATATTGACCCCAAGAGTCCGTCTCTTTCCGATTCGCATTTACAAATTTGAGCAGATACGGTGGGCCAAGGACATCACTGCGCAATGGGCCCGGTATCAAGTCAAAGACAGAGTAAGCCCACACCTGAAAAAAAAAAACAGAAAGGTAAAAGTCGGCAAAATAAAAAAGGTATATGTGGAGAAAAATATATATGCTGATATAAAAAAAATAATACCTCCCAAGCAGGGGCAAAACTGGTCATCACCCTTGAGTCATTCCGACTCAATTTATCCATCGCAGTAAAGCTCGGCCCAACTGCCCCGATCATAATCAATCACTTGCTCCAGATCTCGGAGACAGCTCAGTTAAGAAACCCTCAAAGAAGTAGAGGCATTGGCAAAAAGAGACGTGCCCAAGAAAAAGAATAAAAATGTCCGGGCAAGACGGGTCACAGCAACGCTATCCTCAGGATCAACCTTCCCAGCATTCTTTAGAAGCCATTTCTTCACGCTGAGAATGGTTACCTCATCAGTCGTCTTGTACTTGGGCACGAATCCCAAAAGATCCTCCACCTCGTCGTGACGCTCGCGGAAAGTATAATCTAGTTCCAGATTCCGCCCAATACTGGTAGAAATACCAGTAATAGCCGCAAAGTCGCAGGGAGTCATGGTAATCTCTCCCCAGCTAAGATGGAAAGTGTGGGTGGTATCCCACTAGAAGTTCCGCAGCACGTCAAAAATGATTTTGTAACTACGTGTGACGACCCGACCCGGACTCCAATGCGGAATCCCAAGGTCGTGCCGTCAAGACAGACTAAAAGACGGACAAGCACCTGCTAAGCATAATGGTACGAGTCCAAAAGAAGAGCCATCGAACTTTAATAGAAAGGTAAAGCCATAACGGCAATACGGAACAACTAAAAACTAAAATCTGCGGAAGCAAATCATAAGTGGAACCCAAACTTATAATTATAAACTAAGGAATACTAGGCTGAGAGACGACTATCTCTCGACAAATCTATGACTCGCGTGACGCAACATTGCGCAAGTACGACAAACCATCGGCAACCTAAGGCCGGCGAATCAACAGAATACCAACCTGATAAACAACCACTCAACGGCTACAACATGCCGGAGGGACAAATCAACTAAACGAAAAAGATATTCAAATTCTATCAACTAAACCCAAGTCTCACGACTAACGTCGTCGGAGATGACGATACCAACAATACTAGAACGAGTGAGCTAAAGCATGCTCGGAATAATAAAAGGGAACAACTCATAAGAGATACAACAGCTCGACCAAACAAGTCGGCTACCAAAATAATACTATAACAAAATACTAACATAATCTACCCAAGTAAAGTCTACTTAACTTTACATTCGTGTCTCACAAATACATAATAACAACAATAATAATAAATCCAAGCTATTGCCCGGAAGACCACCTGTTATCCAACAAGCACCCGAAGCTGCAACGTGCACTAACGAGCTTACTGCAAAAACTAAGGAAACAAACACACGAAATGAGTCATAATGACCCAGTAAGTTACTAAATGCAAATGTATGGCATAACATGTCGTGGCATGGCATAATGCACAAGCATATATAAAATCATGATATCTTAATGGCATACCAATAATAAACTTGTATTAAGTCATCATGTAACATAAGCTTCATAAACCACATAGCACGTTTTCTTTCATATAAGTGCTTATACATAAGCACGTAAAACCAAGATCTGGGCCTAGCCCTTCAATATTCAAACCACGGGTCCAACCCTCAAATGATCATAGTCTGGGATTCAATCCTCGAATGATCACAACTCATCAGTTTTCTTAATGAGTACTTCGTTACCTTCATCCAACCCTGGGATGAGAAATGGGAGCTCAATATCAGGCTAGGGGCTAATCGAGACCACATCCCACTATCGGCCAAATAGTGAGGAGAAAGGGTACCAATGCGGCGATTCATAGCGAATGTTTCCAAAGGCTATGAATCGTCCCATTGCCGACAAAAGCGACCAAGGCATTTGGACTCAAATCAAGATGCTCAAGTAGATATTTACTTGCATAAACCAATAAGGACCAAGTCCATCATAAAAGAACTTATCAATTCAAGTAGGTCATAATGCTCTACAAAACCCAATAAACAATGCACATAATTGTACACACTTAACATATTCAACTAACTTGTAAGTTTAGTTCAAAAACCACATATTGAGGTATTCACAATCCTCAAGTCATCACCAATTCAAGAATAGCTTATAGCTCAATAAATCACAAAGTGAGGTCTACTATAATCCCCTACTCGAGATTAAATCAAAAACTATTATTTTAGTCTAAGAACAAACACAAACAAGGCTTAGCATTTAAGCTTTTACATAAAGGCATACCGGACTCAACCATAGTCCTAACCGTCGAGCATAATCGACATCCTCGAAACCATTCTCATGAATGACAAGACTACACCGTAGTCCAAGACCCGCAAGTTTTCCATGTACATTCATCTGAATTTCCTAAAAGAAATCTCCTTCAATAATCATTTCTTAAGGATACACGAGATCATTGATTGGTCTCTAATGCTTCGTGCTCTACGAGCACGCTCTAAATAAATCCCCAATAAGCCTCTACATCATGGGTGTCACAAATGGGACACAATTCGGGATGCTCGGGTACTCACAATCAAAACCAACCAAACCCGAACATCGTAGGGTTTCAACATAAGGCTCACTAACATCTTATTGAACCTAAAATGACTTCATTGAGTCTTAACATCGCATTTCCTTAAATACATATTTCATACATCCCAAAATTAACACATCAATCGCATTTATAGCAATTCTCCCAAAAATAATCTGGGCTTGTTTCCCAAGCCTAAAAATCCAAGAACTCAACATAACCATAATCAAACGAATCCCAAATGTCGTAGGACTTCAACCCGAGTTCATTAACACTTTATTGATCTTATAGTGACTCCGTTGAGTCTTACTATTAAGTTTCATCATTTACACATTCCATAAATCCCAACATTATCATCCTCTTCAATTTATGACAAATTCCAAAATAATTCGGGCTTGATTCCCAAGCCCCAAAATTCATAAAATCCTTAACAAAGGGATAACCAATTTCTCCCAACACACAACATCATCCAAATCAACCTACACATCAATGCCCACTTTAATTAGCAACAATTCCTCCAATAATTCGGGCTTGATTCTCAAGCCCTAACATTCATAAAACTCCACATTAATCACAACTCATATTCTACAACACATAATAACATTCAAATCATACTAGTCATGTTATTAACAAGTTCATATTTCCAAAAATACACAAAATAGGCATACAAGGCATACAAGGTGTTCATTGCCCACAAATAGCACATATATTGTTTTCCTTAGGGCCAATGAACCAAAATAAAAAGAAGGTAACTTACCTAGCTTGAGTGAAAACTCAAGAGAACGCAAATCCGATCGGTGAAGTTGTTCTACTCGTTGAGGGCTTCAAGATTCCGAAATTTGAAGGCAATCAGGTGGATGGATCGTCTTGGATCGAAGAGAGAAGGAAGCTAGGGCTTGAATCTCCCTTGGACTCTCTCTCTCTCTATAATACGTATTGTGGAGGATGAGAAATGAAGAGGATTTACTGATTTCTCAAGAGGGTTTGGGTATTTATACCCCCAAAATAAGGAGGGCACAATAGACGTTTCCCTTGCACAATTAGTAGAGATTAGGACTAATCAATCACTAATCTAACCTTAATTAACTTCCAACTAATGTTAGGATATGATTTGGGTTAAGTATGAGAGGTTAGGAAGGGTTTAGAGGGGGGTTTAATGAGGGTAGGATAGGTATAATTCGTCCAAACTCAAAACAGGGGAAAAATCCTGTAACTGTGTACTGATGTTGAGGCGGGCGCCTCAACATTTCCAGGCGGGCGCCTGGGCCCCTGTCCAGCACAATTTCATTTGCAAAGATCCCAGTACTTGAGGCGGGCGCCTCACTATGTCCAGGCGGGCGCCTGGGCCTCTGAACCTTCAAAACTTGGTCTAAACATGTCCTAAATGGTCCCAAACTCATGGGCAACCATTCTAAGGTCTAACCCAACTCAAAACAAGTCGAAACACACGAAGAACTCCCGAGACAACTCGGAGCTTAGGGAAGGGGTGCAACAACGTGCAACCGGAACGACGAACGAACTCGAAATCGAACGGGAAATGAAAGGAGACTTTTAAGGCCAGTCTAAGGGCTAATGAAGAAGCTTAAATACTTCTAGGAAGTTGAATAACAACTAGGGAAATAAGAATCCCAAAGGAGAGACGATTACACGACTTGAATCCCCAACTACGCGATAGAGACGAACGCTATCTCCAAAACTTCCAAATCATCGATAGACTTAAGGAACACCTCCAAATTGAAGTCTAATGCATCTAAACATGTTAATAAACCATCTTAAAGAGGTCTAGGACCCAAACCGAGGTCACGAACACAAAACGCAAGTAAACCCTCAATCACGTCGCATTCCGACTATCGTCGAGTCACGACTTGTGACTTTAGGAAGTCAACAACTATATGAAGTCTCTTAATAATGTTTTGGTATTAATATGGTCTCTCATACATATCTAGACCCTCTCGCAAACCAAACATACAGTCGACAAAGGAAGAAGTGCAAGTATAGCACGCAAACAGAGCTAACGAAGGAGTGGGGCGTCACACTGCGTAAGGGAGTAAAGGCCCGCAGGAAGACTCCCAAGTCTGTATCATCTACCAACGTCTGAGCTGCTGGAGGCATCAAATGGAATATATCAGAAACACTGGCGCAAGTGGCCCTGACCTTGTCTAAAACCCCGCACTCCTGAAAAAAAAAAAAAGGAGAGATGGAAAATAAAGGTAAGTATCTCACAAACCCTTTTCCTCTTGCACATTTAATACATCGGATTTTTCAAAAAAAAAAACATACAAACAAAAAGAAAAGTAAGTATATATATATTTGTATATTAAAAATTATCTTTGTACATAAAAAATCCATATTATCATTTTTAAGTACATACAAAAATACTTTGCATAAATATACATGTCAACATGTTAATATATATATATATATAATAAAGTATATACCTTGCATTTAAATATACATGCCATATTTCTCTTATTTTCACATTTGTGTAAAAAAAAATTATGCATTCACATCCAAAGAAAAAAAAAAGAATATCTCATTGTATATTCAGCATCACATTTGCATCAAAATAAAATGATATGTGCATCATTTCTTGCATTTATTGGTCAATAAGTTGTATGAGGAATGCACGAAAAAGAAATTTAAAATGCCACCTGCCATGGAAAAATAATATCTTCTAGACATTTCTTATATCCCTACAGCATCAACATGCATATAAAATAAATTCTAGTACATAAAATATATCTGTTAAGTCATGTATATATCCGAAAATGTATCCGAAAAATGTGTTCAGAAAATTGTGCATTTCATTCCGAAAATTCCGTCATGTGAATATATGACATGTAAAAATATTTTCAGGACTTAAACATGCATCATATAGCTTTATTTGCATTGACATTGTAAATTTTGCATAGTAGAGTCAACTAGTAACTACTAGTTCAATTTGGGCATCGCAAAAATAAATTGTCCGAATTTCATACATTATTACTAAGATTTCATCATTTTAGTCCATAAATTGCATGTATAAATATCATAAGCTGCATATATATGCTCCAAAAGTCCAAAACAGCACAGAAATTGAGCAGATCTGAAAAATTGACCAAATGGGTGGAAGAAAATCATACTCACATTGGAATCAGGAAGATTCGACATGAGCTTGTACCAATCCCTCACCAAATTGCCCCAGTCATGTTGTGAATAATAATAACCGATCTTGTTTCGAATCAAATGAGGGAGTTCTTGCTTCTTCTCACCAGATTCCGGATCCATTGGCGTCTTTCCTTTCCTAGATCTAGAAGAAGAAGCCATCTGCACAGAAAAACAAAATTTTTGGCAGAAGAAAATTAAGAAAAGGAGAGAAAATGAAAAAGAAAAGGAAAGAAACTTACCTCGTCGTCGGCAATGGAAGCAGGAGCTGAAGATGAAGAACAGAATGAAGGCTTCTGCCTTCATTCTCGTAAGAAAAGAAAACAATAGGAGGAAAAGTGAAATTTTCACTTTTCCCCCTCCAAACAATTCAAAGATCGACTTAAGTCCTCAAATTTCAAAGGCTGCAAAGTGGTCCCACGAAACTTGAAAGTTAAAAAAGAAATTTTTTTAGCCACATTTGATGGTCTTTCACCCAAAAAAAACAAGAAAAGCTCATATCTCCAGCAGATCAGCCGTCAGACAAGCAGGAAAGTCATAAAATTCAGCGGCAAAGGTAAATCCCTCTTCTTTTGAAAATTTTTTGCAAAAAGAAAAAAAAAATCAAATCAATCAATCAAAAAAAATAAAAAATAAAAAAAAGAGAGAGAATCAGAAAAAAATAAAGTCGTAAAAAAAATGCAAAAAAGAAAAAGAACAAGACCAAAGTTCGTAGCGGAGATGAACTACGTTGGTCTGATTCCCTGAATAGGGATACGTAGGCAGCCTATTTCGGTAGGCACGACCATCACAATAAAAAAGAAAAAAAATAAAAAGAAAGAAAAAAATAAATTCTCACCAAGAGTGGCAAAAATGTCAAGATCAGTCGAATCCGCGGCAGCCACCTCGGCACAAAAGGTAAGTCAGGTACAGTATTCTTACCTTGACTATTAGAATAATTTCCTTTTAAGGAATGTTTGCTTTTAAATAAAAGTGAAATCTTTTTCAAAAGGGTTTTTGTTTCAAAAAAAGAAAAGAAAAAAAAAGAGGAATATAAAAAAAAACAAAAAAAAAGAAGAAAAGAAAATTCTTTATCGTGTCCAGCCGGTTTCGGTCGGTTGGATACAGTTTTTGAAAAATTTGAAGAAAATTCTTTATCGTATTCGATGACAGGTATTGACCGGTCGAGTACAGTTTTCGAAAATCTGAAGGTCCTCTTATTGTGTTTGGAAGAAAGGTATTGACCAGCCAGACACAATTTTGAGATTGATCTCTTAACATATTTCCACGACAGGTATTGACCGGTTGAAATATGGTTTTCGAAATACACAAAAATCTTCATACCATATCTGATAACGGTTTCGGACCTGAAGAACACGGCTTTTCGAAAAACATGAAAATCTTATCTTCAATTGGTTGTTTGTTTCGGCTTAGGCCGAACTACGTTTGGTCTGATTCCTTTTATTAAGGGATACGTAGGAAGCCTACATTAGTAGGTCCGACCATCAGAGCATTTAATTTGCATATCTGCTTAAAAACTGCGATAACCTGCTATAACTGACTAAAAATGTCTAGGATATAGAGATTTGATAAATTGTTGCATTATAACTGCTGCCAGCTGCATATTCCTCCCTCGTTTTGAAATGAAACGAAATTGGAGAGTCTATTCTAATCAACGATGTTCGTCTACTCGAAGCTGCGGGTTACCGTAGACTCCATCGTTGAGGGCTCATAGACACCCAATTCGCACCTCGAAATGTGACATGACATGAAATATCAAGAGTACATTAAAACATTAACAAATGTCAAAGTTCTGAGGTCAAAAATGCAAAAGGACAAAGCAGGATGCATAAAAGGACAAACTGCAGGGACTAAAGTGTCAAAAATGGAGCTAGTTTGAGGTTTAGGCACAAGGTATAAAGGGTTTGGGCATGGCGCCCAAACCTTCATAGGGCAGCGCCGAAACCTTCTCCCAAGCCACTGTTCATCAATTCATTTCGCATTTCACAAATCGTTCAGTAGCGATGTACCACCATCGATCTTGTGCCAAGAAGAAAATTTAACTACGGCGATGTCCCAGCTCCAGCCTATAAATAGAGGCATCCGGCTCCTTCATTGAACACACCTTTCTTTGCGTAAAATTTCTATGCGTCCTCGTTACGCTGAAGAAATAAATAGTGAGAGATCACCTCCAATGCCTCGAAACCCTGTCAAACCTCTGCCAAACACAAATCCAACCGGTAGAAGTGTACCTTAGCCCCCCAGCTAGGTATCCACCCCTTTTCCCCGATCCAAAAATCGTGGATAGAGCAGTTGCTCTGCCCGATTTAAAAGGCCAAATCAGTTCGTAGTAAGCCGTTACTTTGCCCTATTTTACCTACCTCGATCAAACAAACAACCAAAAACACAGCGATTACCGCCCGATCCGAGGCGAAAGTAACTTTCGGGCTTGATGCTTGCCCAAATTCACACAACACACAACTTCAACGAACCGCGAAAACCGAAAAAAAGACTCTCTTTCCCCGAGGGACAGAGCGAGCACACCTCTACGTCGTTTGTAATTTTTTATTTTTAGAGTTTTTCATTTCCATGTAATAGTATTATTTCCAGTCCGGCCCAATGTAGATATATAAGCAGTTATGCTGCCCGGATTTAATTAGGAAATTGTACTAAATGTAGCCGTTATTATGGCAAAATGTTTTTAGATAAGTTTGTAATTATTTACTTCATTTATTCAATAAAGTCTTTATTTGTAATGGTATTATTTCCAGTCCGGTTAAATATCAATATATAAGCAGTTATGCTGCCCGGATTTTGTTAGGAAATAATACTAAATGTAGCCGTTACTATGGTCAAATATTTCCAAGTATATTTTGTAATTGTTTGCAAAAGAGTCTGTTTCAAGTCCGTAAATAATATAGATGTAACGGATGTATTTGTAGGTAGTTAATGCTTTATTTATCTGTTTAATAAATATAACAAAAAGCATACTTTAGCCAAAAACCGTTTTGAGACCGAAAGGGCGAGTTGGGTGCCTAACACCTTCCCAACTCGTAACTTAGCCTCCGAACCCGTTTTCTTCATCTCTGGTTTTCTTTTTCTGTTTTTTCTTTATTTTTGCCTTAAAATAAAGATGGGGACTCTAAAAACATTTTGGATCCAGTGGGGCCTCGCAACATCTTTCTTTGCACTTTCACGTTCTCCCCTAAACAAGGGAGAATGAGAATGGAAAGGTGATATATTCCTATGTCCTAGTATCCCCTAAACAAGGGATAACTTGACGTAGAAAACCCAAAGCACTCATAGTGATCCGAAATAGGCCATAAGGCTATTTTCATAAAATCCATAGTGGGGGCGCTGCAACATCTTTCTTTGCACTTTCACGTTCTCCCCTAAACAAGGGAGGATGGGAATCGAAAGGTGACGTTTTCCTATATCCTGGTATCCCTTTAAAAAGGGATAACTTGACATAGAAAATCCAAAGCTCCTATATTGGATCAAAAATCCAATAAAGGCAACCGAGGCGCATTCCAACGCGCTATTCGACAGCACTCCTCCCGCACTTTTGATTTCGATCTCCCTAAACAAGGGGAGGTGGGAGGGCGATGGATGTCACCGCATCCGTACGGACGCGCACCCCTATCCAAGGGCGCGCGGGGCACGGGAGCAATATCCCGGGAACCCACAACCTCCCATATCGGGGCAAACCCATTCAGAGTCGGCGAGTCATTCCGGCTGGCCCTATCCATAGAAGCATACAGTTCGGCCAAGCTTGCCTGTCCTCGGTCATATAAAGGGATCCGATCAAAGTCCGCCAGACAAGCCATGACAGAAATTCTCAGGGTGACAAAGGAGTTGGCAAAGAGCGATGTGCCAAGAAAGAAAAACAGAAACGCTCTTGCCACTCGAGTTACGGCAGCGCCATCATCAGTCGGCAGTCGCCCGAAATTATTGAGAAGCCAACTTCGAACGCTGCTGATAAAAACCTCATTCGTCGATTTGAAACGTGGCTCAAACCCCAGAAGGTCCACAATCTCCTCCCTACGGTGACGGAGAGTGAAATAAGGGGCCAGGGTCTCCCCTATACTGGTAGGAATTCCCGTGATCGCGGCAAAGTCGCACGGGGTCATGGTCGCCTCCCCCCAGCTGAAGTGGAAAGTATGGGTGGTGTCCCACCAGACGTCCCTGAGCATATCAAAGATGGGCAGATAGCTGGTGAAGTGGGTGAAGGAATGCATGAAGATGCTGAAACCAGACCCCTCCACCAATAACGTCGCCGCCTCGGGCAACATGGCGTAGATCTCAGCAACATTAGCACATGATACCCGCGCCCTCTCGAATTCCCTGCGAATCTAAAAAAAAAAGAGAAAATAGGAGAAAAGGTAAGTCCTCTATCCTTATTTTCTTCCCTGTACATTCTTTTGATAAGAATAAATAAATGATGAACATATTACATGCCTTATACTCCTTAATTTTTTTAAATTTTTTTTTTGTAGCATGCTAAAAAAAGAAAAAAAACCTTGTTCATAATAAAAGAAAATAAATAATTCTTTAAGTTAACACATACCATTTTCATACATGTACATACATTTACATGTGAATAAACATTCATTAAACATCATTCTTTTACGCGAAAAATAGAAAAAAGAAACAGAGAAATCTATATGCTGTACATACATGCTGTATTCTTTTACAAAAACTAAAACAAACAAAAAAATATTTGAAAAATAAAATAAATAAAACAAAAAAAATTTTATGTATAATTTATTTTGCATGTAAATAATTAATTTTACATCTTAAACATCATAAAAATGCATGTTAGACTGCATTTATCATGTGTATAATAAAATATGAAAATACTCATGCATCATCTTATAATTGTTTTACAAATGCATCTGCATCAAGTAGAATAATTCATGCATCCATTATATGCATTTCATTTGTCCAATAAGCTGCCATAGGGGTACGCTAAAAAGAAGATAAAGTGCCACCAACAAATCAAAATAAATATTTTTGTGGCATTTACTATGTCCCTACAGCAGTTGCATGCTTGAAAAATGAATCTAAGGGCACAAAAAGTATCTGTTTTGTCCTGTTTTATCCGAAAATATGCCCGAAAAAGCGTTTCGGAAAAATTTAAATTGTATTCAGAAAAGTCCGTCTCGTGATTCTATTGCATGCAAAAATATGTTTTAGTGTAAAACATGCATCATATAGTCTCATTTACATTTAGAATATAAATCATGCATAGTAGGGTCAAATAGTGACCACTAGTTCAAATCATGCATCACAAAAATAAATCATAGAAATTTCATGCATTATTACTTAATTATATCATTTAGGCATAAATAGGACATACATATGCATTACTAATAAATTCAGGAGTGCTCCAAAAGTTCCAAACAATGCAGAAATTTTGCAGATCTGAAATATAGCCAGGAAAATCTCAAAAAAAGAAAGGATCTTACAGTGATGGGAGGAAGATTGGACACGTGAATGTTCTGATCTCGCAAGATGTTGCCCTAGTCATTATTGGAATACCGGTAGTTGAGTTTATTCCGGACCAAGCGAGGAGGCTCTCTCCTCCTCTCGTCAGATTCTGGGTGCATGAGTGCCTTTCCCTTCCTGGATCGTGAAGAAGATGCCATCTGTTAAATAAAACACTGAAATTGGCAGAAGAAAATCGAGAAAAGGAGCGAAAATAAAGAAAATTAAGAAAATTAAAAAAAAAAGAAATGGAAGACAGCGGCTATGACGGAAGGAAAGAAAGAAGGAAGGAAAGAAAGAGAAGCAGTAAGCTTCTCTCCCTCACTCCCGTCCATGATAAAGGGAGGAAAAAGGAATTTTTCCCCTTCCCCCCTCCAAAGTTTGAAGCTGCGACACTTTAGTCCTCAAGTTTCAAAGTTTCCAAAATGGTCCCTGCACCTAACGAAGAGTTAACAAAGTTAATCTTGTTAACCGAAAAATAATGACTATCCACCAGAGGACAAAGAAAATAATATCCCCAGCGGGTCAAAAGAAAAAAAAAGAAAAAAAAAAAAAAAAAGAAAAAAAAAGAAAAAAGAAAAAAAAAAGAAAGAAAAAGAAAGAAGGAAAGAAAAAAAGAAGAAGAAAAAGAAAAAAAAAGAGATAATAATAAACACCCCAGCAAGAGTGGCAGAAATGCCAAGATCAGTCGAATCCGCGGCTGACCACACAGGCGTATGAGGTAAGTCAGTCTGATATTCTTACCCTGACTTTAGAATAATTTCCTTTTAAGGAAAGTTTGTTTTATTTTTCAAATAAAAGAAAAACTCTTTTCAAAATGAGTTTTGATTTCAAAAAAAAAAAGAAGAAAAAAAACAAAAAAACAAAAAAAGATGAATATTGAAAGAAAAAAAAGAGGAATATTGAAAAAACAAAAAAAAAGAGAAATATTTGAAAAAAAAAAACAGAGAGAGCGAGAAAAAAAAGGAAAGGAAAAAGAATGTTCTCCACTTCACAATTTTCGAAAATACTTGAAGAAAGTTTTCATTGTCGTGCTCGACGACGGATTTTTATCGGTCAAGTGCAGTTTTCTGGAAATTTGAAAGTTTTTCTAGTTACATTAGTAGGTCCGACCATCAGAGCACTTTAAATTCATATCTGCTTAAAAACTGCGATAACCTTTTATAACCGACTAAAAATGTCTAGTTTATGGAGTTTGGATAGCATGATAAACTGTGCATTATAACTGCTACCAATTGCATTAATCTCCCGTTTTTAAAGGAATAAAATTGGAGAGTCTATTGTTTATCAACGATGTTCGTCTACTCGGTAAGCCTTGGGTTACCCGTAGACTCCATCGTTGAGGGGCTCTGTAGACATCCCAATTTCGTACCCCTAGTATGTGACTCTGACATAAGATATCAAGAACTGTCAAAACTTAACAAATGTAAAGTTCTGAGGAGTTAAAAATCACGAAAGGCAAAAGCGGGATCGCAATTAAACGATGGCTGCGAGGGGTGAAAGTGTGAAAAACAAACTTGAATAGTGACATGGGTGCGCACGAGGGCCTTGGTGCCACCACATCATCTTTGTTGGTGCCGCACAAGGGGCTCCTTGGCCACACGGGGAGATTTCAACGTAGCTTGTCTCGATTGAACAAAAAGGTACAAGTTTTGAAGCTCGCGGTACAACTCAATGAAGCGGCTGAAGGAAACTCCAAAATGCCGATGACTCCTGCTCTTTGACTATAAATAGGAGACCGGCTCCTCATTTCGGTGGCTCAATGTTAGCGATAAAAATAGCGAAACTCTCGTTGATACGTCAAAATATTAGTACGAGGGTGTGAGATAGGTGAGTGGAAGCCCTAAAGTCTCAAACCCGTCAAACTCCGCCAAAATAAATATCCATAGGTTATAAGTGATCCCCAACCTAGTTGTTAGGTATCCACCTCACTTCCCGGCCAAAAAATCCCAAAGTAACCCGTTACTCTGCCCGAGTAACAAGCTGAAAAACCAAAAAACTAAGTCGTTATTCCGCCAAACCAAAAAGGCCAAAACCTACCAAAATAGGCGTCACTGCGCGAGTTGACAAGCTAAAAGTCTCTGAAATAAGCGGTCACTGCGCCCAAATCAAAACAACAACCACCACATAAACAACAAAGACTCCCTCTCTCTGAAGGACAGGAGCGAGCACACCACCGCTCTAAAAAGGTAAAGCCTTTAAGGGGCGTTATTTATTGTATTTATTTACTTTTCTCTATGTTTATTATTTAAAGTTGTTATTTAAATCCGGCACAATGTAGACAATATAAGCCGTTGTGCTGCCTAGATTAGAATAGGAAATAGTATGTAAAAGAGCCGTTATAATGGCCAAATATTTTAAACACATTTGTAATTATTGTAAGGAAATGACTGCGTCAGTAAATAATGTATCCATGGATGTATCTCTGTTTTAATTTCACGTCTTTTAATACTTTATTTATTTGCTAAATAAATATAAAATAAGCATACCACCAAAAACCATTTTTGAGATCGAAGAAAGAGGCGGGTGGGTGCCTAGCACCTTCCCAAGAACCTTAGCCTCCGAACCCGTTTTGTTTTTCTACGGTTTATTTTTATTTTCTTTGGTTTTTCTTTATTTTGCCTTAAAATAAAGAATGGCGACT
Source organism: Codonopsis lanceolata (assembly GCA_013146195.2). Taxonomy (NCBI): domain Eukaryota; kingdom Viridiplantae; phylum Streptophyta; class Magnoliopsida; order Asterales; family Campanulaceae; genus Codonopsis; species Codonopsis lanceolata. The sequence goes on along the minus strand of JABEVN020003154.1, from coordinate 742 downwards.
CTAAACTTTCGGATCCGGGGGGGCCTCGCAACCCTCCATTGCACTTTTTCGTTCTCCCACAAAAATGGAGAATGGGAATGGAAGGGTGATGTATTCCCATATCTGATATCCCCTAAAAAAGGGATAACTTGATGCGGAAACCAAAGCTCCATAGCAATCAACGGGCCATAAGGCTATTTTTAATAAAAATCATAGTGGGGGCGCAATATCCTTTTTGCACTTTCCTAAAAAAAGGAAAAATGGAATGAAAGGGTAATGCATTCCCATATCCTGGTATCCCCTAAAAAGGATAACTTGATCGGGAAACCATAAGTTTCCATATGGATACAAAATCCACTAAAGGCAAGCTGAGGAGGCACATTCCAACGTGTAACATAGACAACAACTCCTCACTTTTTTGATTTCGTCTTCCCCTAAACAAGGGAGTGGTGGAACAGGCGATGGTGTCCCGCATCACGTGCGCATGCGCAATCCAGCGGCGCCCGAGGCGTGGTCGCACCAGGGAACCTCACAGCCTCAAAGACGAAAAGAGATGCGACTGTCCAAAAACACATCATTTGCAACAAAAGTGGTTGGTGTTATACTTTTCTTACAAGTTCTGATTTAAGTGAAGAAATTATGATGAAGATATGAAGAAGAAGAACAAGAAGAAACAGTTGAAGATGAAAGAGAGAGATCAAGCTATACAACTCTCAATTTTTATTTCTCAATTTTTGAATCATACACAAAGAGTTATACTACT
>JABEVN020003153.1:0-19200 GCA_013146195.2 Codonopsis lanceolata | reverse complement strand
TTATTAATTACTAATTGAAAAGATGTATCATACATTTGTTATAAAGTGATGTTGGTTTTTCAAAGTTTTTTGATAAAAACTTCCATTAATACCAATAGAAGATATATATACACATTGGTTAAAAATGATGTTGATTTTTAATTATTTTTAGATTATATAATATAAAGACTTACTATTATTAGTAATATAAGATATATATATACTTTTGGTTTTCTAACCATTAATAATAATAATACATAATAATAATCAATATGATAAGGGGTATTAGTATTAGTATATATAACTTCTTCTATTGTCAATAGTAGAAGACTTATATTTAAAAAATTTATCTTAATACTTCTAACCAATGTGGGATAAAACTCTTCAGGTTAGATATTACTTCTAATGACTCACTTTTAACATCATACTTTAACTTTGATATCTTATTCATCCAAAACTTGATTTGGACAAATAAATATATCATTTCGATGTTCTTGCCAGTAGAACACATTTGCACAATTACTTTTGTCAACAAACAAATGACACGTAAAGAAATTTGTGCCTCAAGTTGCACAATTTCTTTCACTAAAACACTAATTTTTTAATAAGTATTATATTTTAACTCTTGATATCTTATTCATCCAAAACTCGATTTGGACAAATAAATATATCATTTCGATGCTTCTCCTTAGTAGAACACATTTGCGTAATTACCTTCGCCAACAAACAAATGACACGTAAAAATTCATGCCTCAAGTTGCACAATTTCTCTCACTAAAAACACTAATTGTTTTAACAAGTATTATACTTTAAGTCTTGATATCTTATTATCCAAAACTCGATTTGGACAAATAAATATATCATTTTGATGCTCTCACCAAGTAGAACACATTTGTGCAATTACCTTCGTCAACAAACAAATGACACGTAAAGAAATTCGTGCCTCAAGTTGCACAATTTCTTTCACTAAAAACACTAATTTTTCAACAATAGAAGAGATGTATCCCACATTGGTTAGAAATTGATGTTGGTTTTAAAAATTCTATTATTAAGTACCAATAGAAGAAATGCATCATACATTGGTTGGAAAGTGATGTTGATTTTCAAAGTCACTAGAAAACCAAAAGTTTTTAAAGCTTCCACATTGATGCTTTAGAGTGAAGATTTATCCAAAGGTGGTGAGGTGGCACAACCATAGTGCTCCTCACCAACTTTAAATATATATATGTTTGATAAAAGATTTTTACCATTATTACCAATAGAAGATGTATATCTCACATTGGCTAGAAAATGATGTTGAGTTTAAATTATTTTATATTATTACCAATAAAAGAGATGTATAACACATTGTTTAAAAAGAAAATGTTAGATTTTAAAGTCTTTAGACTAAAGACTTTCACTTTTACAAGAGATGTATCTCACATGGTTACAAAATATTCTACTATTATTACCAATAGAAGAGATGTATCACACATTGGTTAGAAATTGATGTTTGTATTAAAAATACTATTATTAATTACTAATTGAAAAGATGTATCATACATTTGTTATAAAGTGATGTTCGTTTTCAAAGTTTTTTGATAAAAAACTTCTACCATTATTACCAATAGAAGATGTATATCTCACATTGGTTAAAAAATGATGTTGATTTTTAATTATTTTAGATTATATAAAAGACTTACTATTATTAGCAATAAAAGATATATATCACACATTTGTTATAAATTTATGTTGGTTTTAAATTACTATTATTACCAATAAAAGAGATAAATCTTACATTGGTTAAAAAGTGATGTTGATTTTAAAAGTCTTTAAATAAAAAGACTTCTACTTTTATCATTAATAAAAGAGAAGAGAAGAGATATATCTCATTATATAGAAAGAGATGTTGCTTTTAGATATTTTTTTAGATAAAAAGCTTCTACTACTATTACCAAATGATGAGATGTATTACACATTGATTAGAGAGTGATGTATGTATTAAAAGTTTTTTTTTAGAAAAGACTTCATACCAATAGAAAAAAATATGTATTTCACATTAGTTAGGAAAGTGATATTGGTTTAAAATGTTTTTAGATAATGTATATCACATTGGTTACAAAGAGATCCACATTATTTAGAAACATATATTGGTTATAAAATTCATAGATAAACGAATTTTTATGTTGTTATCAATACAAGAGATGTATCACACATTGTTTACAAAGAGATGTTGGTTTCAAAACTATTTAAGATAAAATACTACTACTATTATTATTTTTATGTTATAACCAATAGAAGAGATGCATCCCACATTGTTTAAAAAGAGATGTTGATTTCAAAAGTTTTTATATAAAAGACTATTATTATTACTATAGAAGAATGCATCTTACATTTGTTAGAAATTAATGTTGGTTTTAAAAATACTATTATTACCAATAGAAAAGATGTATATCACATGGTTAGAAAGTGATGTTTGTTTAGAAAAAAAATGTTAGTTTTATAGTAAATATTTTTACTCTTATTACCAATAAAAGATATGTATCTCACATTGTTTAAAAATAAATGTTGGTTTAAAAAAAATTTAGATTAAAGACTTTTTTGTTACAAATAGAATAGATGCAAGTATTTCACATTGGTTACAAAGTATTTTACTATTATTATCAATAAAAAAATGTATAACACATTGGCTATAAATTAATATTGGTTTTAAAAATACTATTATTACCAATAGAATAGATGTATCATACATTTGGTAGAGGGTAATGTTTGTTTTTAAAGTCTTTAAATATAAGACTTCTACCATTATTATCAATAGAATATGTATATCTTACATTAGTTAGAAAGTGATGTTGATTTTAATTTTAGATAAAAGACTTTTACTATTATTACTAATAGCAGAGATATCCTACATTTGTTAAAAAATGATGTTGGTTTTAAAAGTATTTAGGTAAAAGACTTTTACTTTTACCGTCAATGTAATAGAAGAGATGTATCCCACATTATTTAGGAAGAGATGTTGGTTATAAAATCTATATATATATATATATATATATATATATATATATATATATATATATATATATATATATATATATATATATATATATATAATGACAAATGTGATTTTCCCGCCTAAAACTGATTTCCATAATTGAAAACATTAAAAGCTGAAACACTTTGTTGTTTTTTCTTTTGTTTTTATACTAAACATTTAATATTCTTAGATAAGTTGACATGAATATATTTATACATTTCTAGAAACTTTGAATACACTCAAACTGTTGGTATTCTTAGCACAATTCGCATTATCATGCCTGACCTTTTATTTTCCATCACATTTATATAAAGTATGTGGATGTTTTTTGCGGATGTTCAACCAATCTTCTGCAAAAAAATTTAAAAAATCGGTCACGAAATAAACTTTAGACATTTTGAACCCAAATTTTTTACTGCAACTATTATAGCTTCCATATCATCCGTCCTAAAAGACGTCCACAAACAAAGATTCGAATGGATTCTCAAAATCAAAGTTGTAAGGAAATAGTTAGTTCCGGCTGAAATAAATAACGAAGTTGTTGACATAGTCTAACTATAAAGTTATATATTTTTTATAAGCATGAAGAATGGTTAAATAAAAATATTAATAAATGTAACAGATAAATTCATCAGTTATAAATTCAAATCTCAAAATTTGAGTTATGTATTCTTTTCAAAATAACCTTAAGAAGTATGTTTAAAAATTTAGAATATAACAAATCTCGGACAGTAAAATAAAATATTTATCATTAAACAATGTTTTCACTAAATACTTGACTTTATTTTAAATATTGAAGTCTCAGATTATTAGATTTTTTTTTTTAAGTTTAAAAGTTGTACAAGGAAATAGAATGTAAAACAAAATGATATAGGCTCAATTTTCAGCTCAATGAAAAATTAAAAAGATTTGAATAATCCGGGAAGAGATCGCTACGATTTCTTACCGAATGTTAGGTGAATGAAATTTTGAAGTGAAAGAATATACGTCAAATTAAGGATTATAGATGAAAGGTTATAACTGAAGGGTTGTATTTGTTAGACGACAGATGTTGAATTTGGTTAGGTGTTGAGGTTGTGTATTGCTTTATTAAGAGTAGTTTTCCGGTAAGACCGTCTTACGAGTTTTAATTCGTAAGAGGGAGCCACACTATCTCACAACGCAACTCACCAACACACGGTGGGTCGAGTCAAGGAGATACGTCTTACATAAAATACATGTAATATTATTTTTTTGTAAGTTTTTATTGTATATTAATAGGTTAAAAGGGACAACTTACATGACATGAGGCTTAAGGGTGGATGTGAGATTTTAATGGGCTAGGTTTTATATATAGTAGGCCTTTTAGTGTTTTTCAATGAGGTGAGTTTTTTTATTTCTCATTTTGGTAAGGAATAATTACGGACCGGTCCCTTTTTTTCTAAAATGTTAACAGTTGGAATACTCTTTTTTTAACCGCAAAAGTACTTTTTTTCCTTCCTTAACCGCTGAGTCTTTTATGACGTGTCATATTTGCAAGGAAGGGTTATACTTGTCCCGACTCTTGATGTTTTTGACACCATAAATGAGTACATGGTATCTAACAATCACTTAGAAGAAAGAACTTATTTGAGTTCAAATTATATGTGTAGGGCAGAGAACAACACAAGTTTGTTTGAAGACAATCATCCTACAGAGTTTTTAAATAGTATAAAGTGTTCAACATTGTCTAACCATGAATTAACACTTAAGGTTGGTGTTTCGGTGATGTTGTTGATAAACATTGACCCTGCTGCTGATGTTGTTGAGAAACATTGACTCTGTTGCTAGGTTGTGCAATGGAATAAGACTAATTATTACCATGCTTGAGAATCACGCAGTTGAAGTAAATTTTTTGAATGGAAGCAATGTTGGAGACAAAATGTTTATACCAAGAATGTCATTGTCTCCATTAGATGTGAGGTTGTCTTTCAAGTTTCTAAAAAATATAATTTCCCTTGGTAGTATCGTATGTCATGACAATTAACAAAAGTCAAGGTCAATTAATATCGCATGTAGGATGTTTCTTGAAGAAGTCAATATTCAGTCATGATCAATTGTATGTTACAAGTTCTAGGGTAACAAACCGTTCTGGTTTGAAGATATTAATACTGATGAAGATGGAAAGCCAACAAATAAAACAACAAATGTTGTGTATAAGGAAATTTTTAAAAATCTATAATATTACTAATAAAATGATGTACTTATATTTAAGTAGTTGCCTCAAACATTACTTTTCTTAATTTATTCTTTTGATTTTGATTTTCTTATTTGTTTTGCTTGAATATTATATAATTAAAAATATATTTTTGTTCGTGCGTTTAACGCACGGGTGTAAAACTAGTTTTTAAAATAAAAGACTTCTACTATTATTATCAAATGAGGATATGTATTACACATTGGTTAGAGAGTGATGTTGATTTTAAAAGTCTACAATTATTAGCAATAGAAAAGAAGTATTTCACATTGGTTATAAAGTGATATAGGTTTAAAAAGTTTTTAGATGATGTATCTCACATTGGTTACAAAGAAATATATCTCATATTATTTAGAAATGAGTATTGGTTATAAAAGTTATTAGATAAAGACATATTTTGTTATTACCAATAGAAAATATGTATCCACATTGTTTAGAAATGAATGTAGGTTAAAAAGTTTTTTATCTACTACTATTATTACTAATAGAAAATATGTATACCACATGGTTAGAATGTGGTGTTGGTTTTAAAGTCTTTAGATAAAAGGCTTAAACTTTCATTAGCAATAAAAATATAAAATAAGTATCTCACATTGTTTAAAAATGAATTATGATTTTAAAATTTTTTAACAAAATGACTTCTAATATTATTATCAAGTTAAATGTTAATTTTAAAAGTCTTTAGATAAAAAAACTACTATTATTATTAATACAAAATATGTATCTCACGTCAGCTAGAAACTTATATTAATTTTAAAAGTATTTAGGTAAAAAAATCGTTCAATATTAGTAAAAATATAAAAAAATATAACCATGAAATAAATTAACAATCTAATTATAACTAGTACTCTTGCCCGTGTCGATGACACGGCGCCAGTTTGAGAATTTATCAATAATGAAGCAAATACTGTGAAAATGAACTACTAAAAAATTGACTTTCAAACAGGACCTTTTTGCCCTGAATGAAGAGATTAATTAATAATTTGTATACGAAATTACGGGCCGGATAAAAATTAAATTGATTAAATTAATTACGATAACAGTTAAAAAGAAAAAAAAATATTTTAAATTACAAAACTTATGCTTTTTTTTTAATTTTGACTTTCAAACGAGGCCTCTTTGCCCAGAATGGATGGATTAATTAATAATTTGTATACGAAATTACGGGTCGAAAAAAATGGGTCTGAAAAAAATTAAATTGATTAAGTTAATTATGATAACAATTAAAAAGAAAAAAATACAAATACAAATTTTTGCAACCAAAAAACTGTAAAACCGTAAAATATTAACTGTAAAACCGTAATATCTCAGTAAAAGAGTAAATAATTTTCATAAGTGTAAAATAATAACTGTAAATGTCTTGTAAACTGTAATATCTCAATAATTCCGCAGTAATAAAATAGGGATGAAAAAAAGGTGATAAAAACAGTTTAGATTGCGAGATTAAACGTGATAGAGAGACATTCTTTATATTTCATATATATCAATATTATATTGAAATGAATGCCCGCACATAATTTTTCGTTTAAAAATTTGACATTCGTCAATAACTTTAACTTATACTTCCTAATTTAAACATGTGCTACCATTAATTAAGAATATTTCCAACCTATTTATAAAATTTTAGGAGAGATTATTGAAATTACTTGGACAAAATTGTAATCTTTTTTTAAAAACTACAATGTAAATTCTTTAAAAGAAATAGAGAGACATTATTTGGAAATTGGTGTTGCAAAATAGTTTTTTATTCAGTAGCCGTATAATCTTGGTAAAACGGTAATTTGATTAATTTGTATATGAAATTGCGGGCCAGACAAAAATTAAATTCATTAAGTTAATTATGATAATAGTTAAAAACAACAAATATATCATATTACAAAACTTACGATTTTTTTAAATTTTTTTAAATTTGTATACGAAATTACGGGTCGGAAAAAAATTAAATTGATTAAGTTAATTACGATAACAATTAAAATGAAAAAAAAATACAAATTCAAATTTTTCGCAACCATAAAACTGTAAAACTGTAAAACCGTAATATATTAAATGTAAAACCGTAATATCGTAATTTCAACCGGTGTCACACATTTGAAGATAAGTTTTAATAATAACCGTAGAATCTTGGTAAAACAGTAATCATGACCCAACTCTGAAGTTAATTTATAGATATTATAGATTATAAAAGAGAAGAACTAAGACAAAAAAAAAAAAAGACAAAAGGGCAAACTACCCTTTTGGTCCCTCCTCTACTTTTTGACTTTCTTCAGGTTGGTCCGTTTTTCAAAAAAATATTCACACAGATTCTTAATGTTTCATAACTCCGAACCAACACCATGTTTCATAACGAAATTGAATGAAATTCTTTATTTTCTACAATTTCTTTCGCAACCATCCATTAATTAACTCCAACTTACAGGAGTTACAAGGATTAAATCACCAAAAATAAAACAACCCAAATCTCTGTCCTCTACTATTATTGTTTACAAAGAGATGTTGGCTTCAAAACTATTTAAGATAAATCACCAAAAATAAAACAACCCAAATCTCTGTCCTCTCCAACTCCAACTTCGAAGTTCTCCTCCAACAATGGCGGTCTTGACCCGCCATCTGAAACCCTCATCAACAACCTCCCACGTCTCCCTACTCAGGAGGTCCATATCCATATTCGCATCCACATCCACCGCACCCGCATCAACAGATCCATGCCGCTGCAATTACTCAACCTACAACAGCTCCCCTCGGGAAGAGCCCAAGAATCAAAATTTCCAGTGGGTGTGTCTAGGATCTCAGCTCCTGGCGTGGGTAAAGGCACTTACTCTAGCCGCCTCTCCAGCCTCCTCGACATCCCTCACATAGCCACCGACGATCTCGTCCGCGAGGCAATCGCCGATAAATCTAGCCCTCTTTCTGATCAGGTACTATTGCATATTTCCAAGCTCGGCTTGTCCCTTTCTGCTTTCTCAAAAACTGAAGAATCAAAATAATTATGTAGAGGCGGATAGAAGCTGAAGAATTCTAGCCCACAGATTGTTTCTCGAACAAACCCAGAGCAAGGAAGCAAATAATTCGATGGAAACTTGAAGGCATAGACGGGTTGCGATTGGTGGAGAGGGGAGGAGAAGGAGGCAACGGGATCCCATTCAGGTGGGATTGTGATTCTGAGCTTGTGATGTGAGTATTGGGAGAGAAGTTAGGGATTAAGAGAGATGGGTGAGAAAATGTTGGGGTTTTCAGAGTGGTGTAAGAGGCGAGGGAGAGGGGAGGTAGGAGAAGAAACTAGTGAGAGAAATACAACGACTCTTCACACATGCGAGGGCTGGAGGAAATAAGGACCGTTGGATCACCGTAAAACAGTAAATCCTGACCCCTTTTTATCCCAAGTCAATTGCGAGCGTGCGACTATGAGCTGTATTGTATTACATATGTCTAAAAGTTATATTATTATTATAAAAAAATATATATCCCACATTGTACCCGTGCATAGCACGGGCTAAATAACTAGTTATGATATAAGTTAGATTTAAAAAAAATTCATGTTAGCCCTCACTAAATGTACGTGGGAAACATATGTGCAACTTAATATTATTTCTCTAATGACATTCATCAAAATGAATGAGACTGTGAAAATTTAAAACTTTTAAAACCCAATTGTTACGAAAATTTATTAACAGACTAATGGTGAGAATGATCCAAAATCAAGGATCCAATGATACGATTAACCCTTTTAAAAACATTTAAAAAAAAAATTGTTGTATTCAAGGAGAGCCACACTTGGTGGCCGACCCTCCTTGAATATCACAATTTTTTTTAATTTCATTTTTGCATAAGTTTCAAATTACAAATAAATCCCCCCCACGATCGGTTGAGTGTGAATTGCCTTTTAACTACCAATTGAAGCAACGTGTCTTCCTCAACTATCACATTTTATTTTATAACACCTTTTTAGACAATATTTTTTAGTTGACAAAAAATGTGCACCTAAAATTCGCGTGACCATGTTTAGTTTTTTTTTTTGACAATAATGTCCTTTTGATATTTCAATTGTGTACCTTACCTTTGACCATAAGTAATTAATATGCCAAATTACAAATTTCCCCACAAAGTATACACCTAATCTCAGATCACTACCCAACATAAATTTGTATTAATTTGGTACCTAATGTTGTCATTTGTGCCAAATAGCTACCTAGGGCCAACTTTTGTTAGTGAAAAAAAACGTTAATCCATGCACACTTAAGTTAGGCCCTAGGTAGCTATTTGACGCAAATAGCAACATCAGGTACCAAATTGAGATAAAATTATGTTGGGTAATGATCTGAGATTGGGTGTATACTTTCGAGGGAAAATTTGTAATTTGATCCATATGGGTAAATTGCAATACACCCTCAATATTAAAAGAGCATTATGGTAATCACTTAAAACTCAAATAACATTGCTTTAACGAAGTGTTAGAATATGATTATAATTGTTTTTTTCCTGCATATTTTGGCAAAAATTTGCATACAAAAGTTTAAAAACTTGTCATTTTCGTTGTGTTAAGTATAGACTCTGGAGAGAGATACTTGCAATGAATATAATTAATTTCCACTTTTATTAAATTTAAGGGTTAATCGCAAAATTTGTCCCTTAATTTTGGGTCATTCTCAGTATTAGTCCCTTAACGATTTTTTGTCAAAATTGGATTCTAAGAGTATTAATTTTTCACAACCGCAATCCTTTTGATGGATGTCGTTAGAAAAATATTGTTAAGTTTCTCATGTGCATTTAATAATGACTAAAATGAAATTCTTTCAAACCCAATTTATATCAAAATTTACAATCAAATCTTTAGAATTAAAAAAATGACCATAAGGCCTTCTTCCCTGATTTTTTTTTAGAAACCCATCAGATTTTTTATATAAGTTAGGTGAATATTGATTTGCTTGTAGTCTGTCTATATACTTCTGTTCAGATGTCTATATATTTCTATGGGCTCGCTACATTCAAATGTCACAGTTTGATTCCATGTTCGATAGATAATGTGCAATCCTTTCTTTAATACGCTTACATGGAAGAAACAAGGAGATAAAATGGGAATATCATTCATCTTGATCTTCTTTTATACCAAGAAGATGAAATATTATTTCTCTATGAACGATAGACCCTCCTAAATAAAGTGATTCTTTATATTAATACACTAGATTAAATGCGTAAGTGTAATACATGGCGCGGGCCAATAGAGCGATATCGGTATGGGGCGATGTTAGTATAAAGGCGATGTTAGTATTCAATAAATCAATATAATAAACAATTTAAAATGAACATATCTTGGTAACCATTTAAAATTAACAAATCTTGGTAACCAATTCAAACAATGTGATCATTCACAATAGAATAAAAATCTAAAGTTAATTTGGTATATTTTTTTTTTTAGGGAAACAGGGGCGGTACCCTGCTATATTTTATTAATAGAAATAATATTACAAACTTGAGGGGGACAACCAGCCTTGCCCTTATAGGAGGGAGGACGGAGGAGTCTGACCTCAAAAGGGAAATACTAACAACAAATAAAAACTAAGAACTTTGAATTGAAGGAAAACCTTGTGCATCCATAATTATATCACTACTTAATCTTCTTACGGAGGCTCTTGTTTCACAACAATTTACGGTTTTGAAGCGAGAGCCTGACAACTTCATCGATATTTCCATCTACCGTGAGACAAAGAAGATTCAGACAGATTAATTTAACTATATTTTATGCATAAAATGATTAATTAATTAAAATACTTTTAAAAAAACATACCGTCTCATTTACAAAACTCGAATCATCCCACATATCATCGTACAACAGTATTTGAGATGGAGGAGGAGGGGGTGTCAGAGTTGTAGGTGGAGTTGCAGGTGGGGTTGCTGGAACCTGTTTTGGAGCAATATGTAAGATAAAAATTATGTAATTGTAAAATTTATATTATATGTAATTATTAACACTTATCTAAACATCAGTTAGGTGTTTACAAATTCCTCTACAGAATCAGAATCATAACAATTAGGTGGAGGGAGAGTTGGAGATGCAGGTGGAGTGTCAAATGGAGTTGCATTGCCCTATTTGAAACCATGTATGTGTTAGATATAAACTATATAATCGTAAAAATTATTTTGATGTAACGATTGTATGAAATGACAAAATTTTAATTTTAGAGTTGGAAATTATAGAGATTTATACCTGTGGTAGAAGCACTATATAAGAACTTCAGGATAAACTATATTTGTTGTCGAAATTTCTTCTTGTGATGATAAGAGAATTGTTATCCTGTCGAATGTAGTACATCGGGAAAGTGCAACGTATAATTGACCATGAGTAAACAGATGCGAAGATCAATGCCTTGACAAATTTAACCGATTGACCTTGTGATTTATTTATAGTCATTGCAAGCGCCAACCTAATAGGAAATTGTCGTCTTGTAATAGGAATGGTAAGCTCAGAAGCAGAAGGAGTAAGAGAAATTCTTGGCATAAATACCAAATTTTCATCTTTATCTCCAGTTAATATTTCAGCTTCAATAATCCGCTGCGCACATCTTACTACCCTCAGTCTTGTTCCATTGCAGAGACCATCCTTTGGGGCAAGATTCCTGAGCAAAATAACTGGACAATCGATTTTCAATTGCAGGTCTGAAGGGGGGAGACCAGGAGGATTCAAAGAGTTCAAATATTCGATTGGGAATCGATTTGCCATGATCGGATCACTCGTATCATCTTCCACGTTTTTGTCTAGATAGATAACTAATGACATTTCAGGGGAATATCTTCAATGCTTCAACATTTATATTATTAACATCATCATTGTGTGCGAGATAAAATAGTACATTACGTTAAGAATTTCGCGAGAAGAAGTCTCAATCCTATGCAACTGTGGATACACTTCTCTTATTAATTCACCGAGGTCTTTACACTTTCGAATTGTAGAAGGTAGTTCAATGGTTTCATATGGATTGGTTCCTACCTGTTGATTGAAATTAAATTAATGTTAATCATAAAATATTTATTAATTTAAAGTTTTAAACGTAGATGTGTAAAATTGATATTACCTCGTTCAAATATGTAGCGAATTCAACATTTTCTGAATCATTTGGATTCAATCGCATGTTTTGTGATAGAGCCAAAATGTGTATCTGATTCCAAAGTGTTGATTTTTGAAGAGTTGATCCCACAATTTGTTCACGATATCCTTTTGGTACAACGGGTAAAGTTTGACGAAAATCCCCACCAAGTACAACAGTAATTCCACCAAAAGGGTTGATGTTATCACGAACATCTTGAAAGGTGCGATCCACGGCCTCAACGCAATGGCGATGTTGCATAGGGACCTCATCCCATATAATCAATTTTGCCTCCCTAAACAATTCCGCATGAATTGATTGTTTAGTGAAGGAACATATAGTGTCTTCCAACACATTCAATGGCAGACAAAACGTAGAATGCGCAGTTCTACCGCCTACCAACAACAATGATGCAATTCCAGATGATGCAACACAAATGACGATATGACCAAGGCTTCAACAGTATCCTGCAATGGTGTTGTATAAAAATGTTTTGCCCGTACCAGCACCCCCATCCAAAAAAAAGGTCCTTCCATGACTCAAAACTATTGAAGAGATTACAGCTTCGAAACAGAGTCGTTGACCGTCATTCAAACATTTAATATTTTCTTCTGCACCAATTGTGCGAGCATCGTATCGGAGTTGTCTATGTTCCCACAATAGTCTATTGTTTCCTGCTATTTGTGTCCAATTTTCATTTGGGAGGGGCATCGGTGAAAAATCTTGTAAACTTTTTCCAAATTCTTGCAATATTTCGTTCAAGAGATGCAAACCATAATATGTTACTTGACCATCAGTCGGATTTGTAATTCTGAAATTCGTACGCAATTGGTGTGGAAGATCATCACATATATTTATTGCAAACTTATTCCACAACTTGTCAGGCTGTATCGGAGAACATTGTGTTAGAATAAGGGCAAATAATCTTCTCAATTGGTATCCAGTCTTCGTAACCGAAGCTTCTTCTAAACATTGCGCCCATTCTTCGTCATCTTCTAAAAGACCCCGTGCAACACATGCATCTTTAAACGTATCATATTGAATACCATTGTATGTGCGTAAATTTTCCCACGATGTCGGGCCTTTCACGGTAATTAGTAATAGTCGGAGGTAAAATCTCTCTCCACTCGAGGGGCTAGCAAAGTATATTCTACCAATAGCATTGCTTGGATAGTTGGGATGCCTACGTTTCCAAAAAAATTTATTCCAAGTGTAATTATTTGGCATTTGTTGATATGTTAAATCTCGGGCCATTCTATCAGAGGCACAACAATTAAAAAAAGTCATTAATTCGTTACTTTCTCCTCAGCTTGTTGACCAATCTGATCTCGTGACTGTCTTGACTCATACAAAACATTATGTTCTCTAGGAAGATGGAGATCCAATCGAACAACATTAGGACATTCTTCATGTAAAGTGTTGCCAAATAACTGCCATGCAGCTTAGGCGGTCCAATATACCTTGCATCAAGATATTGTTTGATCTCATCACCCCTCCCCAAAACCATTGTAGTTCTATCATGTCCTTTGTAGATGTACTTATTAATGTACTTGACACATCTCAATCCAGCACAAACCTCCACATTAATATGACAGTTAAACATCTCTGTTAGATAAGGATTATACTGGTACGACATCTCTATTATCCAATTGTTTCCCCTTCACCACCAATACCAAATCATTGTTGCGTTGACGATAGACTGGATAACCATCAACATCAATAGAAGTAGTTTCAGCCCATAGTTTTGGGTATCGTTTCTTGCAAAAATTATTGTCTATACATTGCGCATGTGGGTTTCTTGGCCCGCATGGTGCATGTATCATGCATCTCTTATCTGTGTCGAAAAGTGCAGGCTTACTGATCGGATCAGGTAACTCTGCCGAGACCACTCCATCAACTTGTTCGGGTGTTTTCATCTTATCCGGTTCTGCGAGAAAAAATAGAGCATGCATATGAGGCAATCCCCGTTTTTGAAACTCAATCGTGAAAACATATGCTTCTATTCGTCCGAACACCCTCTTTTCTTTTACCGTTTTCATCAATTGTTTTCTCTTTAATTCAAAAACTCGAGCAACCAAATCTGGTCGATCAGTAGCAATTTGATTAGGTAGTAGAGCATCATTAATTTCAGGCCACGTTGGGTTGGCTGTCATGGTTAAGAAAATATCTGGGTGTTTGTATGTGCGAGTGATAGCCATAGAATCTTGAAAAATTTCATACATGTGCCTCGGTCCACCAGTAAAAAAAGTTGGAAGAATATATCTCTTGCCAATTTGATCTCCCTCTTGATCATGGATTTCTTGGAGGTCTTTATACCGTTCAACACGAATAAACTCAACTTGGTTTTTTCTAATGTAGTAAAGACGATTTTGCTCCGTAGCAGCCCAAACATCCACCAAATATTCCTGAAACAACTTTTGGGCTCTCAAAATGGTTGAATACTCTGAAGTTCGTTGGAATAAACGATAACTATAGTAATCCATCATTGTGAGTCGGTTTCTTGGGTTAGTACTTGGGGCATCTTTACCCACATCCCAATGCATCATTGACGGTTCCTACCCTAGCTCCCCAAATGGAAACAATAAAGCATAATGCAATGGTGCGTATGCCGGGTGACATTCACTAATCCGCATCAACCCTCGGTCTCCTCTGAGATATACAACAATATCTCTTGATTCCCTCTTTTCAGTACCATCACCAGGCAATATTACTGCAATCTCATCTACTGTCTGTAAGACCCCGAACCTTCGTGTATTTGACTTTCTCGTGTTGCATGCTTTGTTGTTAATGCATTGAGTGTTCGTCTTAGCATGTTAGCACTTAACTAGGTCTCATTGGAGTCTTAGTACCTTGCATATATGACTTATAATGTTCATCTTGATCATAGTATGCTTGGTTGAAAGTTTAGAAGCTTTGTTGCTTCGTTTGAGTCTTAGGGTTTCTCGTGTTTGCCTTCGTTGCTTGTATTGTTTGTGTTTCGTCTTGCGAGATGTTCATTTGAGTTCTAGACCATGTGTACTAGTATTTCTCATGCTTGCACAATCATTATTCATGGACTTGTTGCATTTGGAAATAAGATGACCAACTTATTACTTCTCAGATTCAGTCCGGTTTTTGGGCGAACTTCGGGAAAATTCTGGTACCAATATACTAAAGAGAATTTTCTAAAACTTTAGTATGTTTTACCTACATATGTTAGGATACTCCCTGTAAAATATGGTATTTTTCCAAGGTGTATAAGTACCTCATTTAGGTCTTGACTTACGGCTGTGCCAGAATTATGTTTTCAGGAAATCAGCTTCTGTACTTGAACTTGTAGTAGCCATATTTTGATGAATATAAGTCCAAATTGAGTAATTTAAAAGGATAAACTATATTTTAAAGAGTCTAGTTTCATAAAAATCAATAATCACCTCATTTGGAGGTGTGAGCTATTTATGGTCGATTTTACAAGATTGACTGTCTGTTTTCCAGATTCTGGTTTGTGACATTTTTTTGAGTGTTTTGGCTATTGACCCTTGCACCCTTGCCCTTGGCCGACCAAAGTGAGTCAAAGCCCTCTTTGTTGACTCTCCTACAACCCTTCTTGGCCCTTGGATCATTCCTTATCAAAGGCTTACATGCCATAGCCAATGAGAAGCCATTTAACCACCTTCACTTGGATTGGGGTTTTGTTGGCAAGTATATAATCATTTTTCCAGCCTAATTCAGCCATTGGTGATCAAAAACTTCAGAGATACAGAGCTTCAAGCTCCATTTTCGTCCATGGAGGTCACCCTAGCTTGAGAGACCATTTCCCGGAGTTCAGGAGGTCGGATCGGCGATCCAAGACCGCCAAATCGAAGGCCTCGATCTCCTCTACAACAATCCTTGCTTTGATCATCCTTTCCTCCATTAATCTTAGGACTAAGGTACGTTGAGAAATCCCTGAGATTTTCATGTTCAATAAAGTAACATGACCCCTTCATTATAGTTGCTCTATTGATGATTATGAACATCTTTTGTGAAGACAAATCCTCCAATTCAACCTAAGAAATATGAGTAGGATTTTATGAATTCTTATTGAAGTTGTGATTTTGACTTTATGCAAAGCATGAATGTTGTTTATAATGAGCTTAGGAACAATCTTGTGAAAGATTATGTTTCAATTCAAGGTTTAACAAAATCTCAGATTCTAGGGTTTGAAACTCGGGATTGTGTTTAAGGCTAGTTTAAGATCATGAACGGCCTAGTTATCGAGTTCTAAATGAACGGAGAACTTAGGAAAGGGCAATGTGATGCATATAGTATCAATGCTCTACTTGGTTGAATTTTAGTAAAACTCACGGAGTTGAGATTAGGGAGTTATTGAACAATACCGACTCCACATTCAATCCCTGACGGCGTTTGTAGTGCGTTAGACTAATATATTAGCTTACGTGACTTTGGGATGGATTGAAGGGCATGTTTGATATGAGTGATTATAAGACTCAATCGAGTTCTTATGTGGTTTATGTGATTGTGTGAAGCAAATGCACAATTGAGAGCATGTTGTAGAATGATGTATCTACTTGACTGGTTGAATTCGCTCTTGTCGAATTCCTACTTGATTCTTTAATGAGTAAAAACACCTACTTGTTGAATAATGAATTTGAGGACTATTCTATGAGAAGATTTGGATCGGGGCTTTCTTAGTACTCTATACATGGAGTCTACTTGTATAAGTCGCTAGGATGACCATGTTGTTATCTATGACTCACCGTATAGTTTGACCTTACGGGTTATTACGCTCTAGTGTTGCTTAAGTCTTTGACTACCATCGACTTTTGTGTTATTGAATGAGTTACTACTCTAGGAAGGGTTTAGTAAATGGCTTCATGATCCAGACTAACTGAGTAGTCTTGGATAGTACTTAATGGACTGATGGTTAAGTTGTGACTCTGTTGAATTTCATAGGTGAATATGGAATACTGTGTATGTTTTATATTATGACTAAATGCATGATTTCCTACCTTGTCAAGAATTGATTCTTCTATGTGTTTCTATGATATGACTTATGAGCATATTGAATGTATTTGCCTTCGTGTCTCCGTTCTACGTTAATGAATTGTGGTGAACTTGGATTCTACCATTAAGTGGAATTATGAATCAAAATTGAACTAAGCTTGATTTCACAATAATCAACTTGGGCTTCCCTTATATAATTGACTTGGGACTTTGAACTAAGATTCCTAAATGGAATGAGAACCTTGCTATGCCTCAAACGAGAACATAGAAAAGAGTCTTGAGACACATATAGTGTTCAAACTCTATTTGGTTGGAATTGTAGCAAAGACTCAACGGAGTCGAGTTAAGGAACACAGGGCCGTTCCTGAACTTTTAGGGGCCAAGGGCAAAAATGATAAAATGGGCCCCTATTGATATAAAAATAAAATTTTGAAATAAATAAAATTTCAATTTTTCATCGTTCAAAGTATTCAATTGGTATAACATCTACGACCATACTAATATATAAATATATGAAATAATTATTTAAAATTACTTCGTTTGCATATTCCGGTACACTAGTTATTTTCTATCTTGATTTAGTAATTTTCTTATATATTAAAATATACAAAATATCTATAAAGCATATCTATAAGATATTTCAGATTTATTCACTCATCCAATATCTTTTTCAACTATATCATCAAATTATATTACCTTCTCTCATTTTTTGGTTCATTCGTTACATGTTCATTTGGTTTTTTTGTTGATTATTCGATTATTGTAATCCATTAGTCCATATTCTAAGATAATTATGTTTTTTTGTTGATTAGACGTGTTATTTTATTATTAATGAGCTACTAAAAATGTCATTTTTAAAATTAGTTTGACTTTCAAACGAGAACTCTTTACTCGGAGCAGAAGGGGTGAGTATATAATACTTGATAATTCACAACTCAAAAATAAAATAAATTTTACATAAATTTCAAATTCAAAGAGTTCAAAAGTAAATAAAATTAACATGGCTTTCAAAGAATCGAACCTATGACCTCTCAACTAAATCAAAACACCTTATCCAATGGGCCACTAAAACATATATGTAATTCAAATGACAATATAATATTTATATCTATAAATGGCTATATTATAAATTTGGGCCTCTCAACATTGGGGGCCAGGCGTCATCCTTCAGGACCCCCCACTGGTAGGCCACGAGAAGAACAATTGAACCTTACGAGGATCGTGGTGAGATCTTATGACAATTATATTCCGATTGACTAGATTACTAGCTTTTGGGACTTGAATTGAATAGAGTGAACAAACTTGGCACTTATGATTTAGAGACTCAAATGAGTTCCTATTGTGGTTTTGTGATTATTGTAACAATGTGCATAATCGTATGAGTTTAGTAGATCATTATATCTACTTGAGAATTAGCAAGTAAACATCTATTTGTGCATTGCATATAAGTCAGTGGCATTACAGTTTTCATGATGATGGTGGGCGATGCATTGCCTTCACACAATTATGAGGCCGTGATTGTAATGCTCGCCGCACGGATTCGGGTTTCACACACACCTCCCTTGCTAGCTACGGTGGGGAAGTAGCCCCACTGTCGTAACCAATTGAGCACATTGGCTGAGTGCTATTTTCTGAGAAGAAGATCTCGAGACACAGAGAAGAGCTCGGTACTGATACATTTTGATATCAGCACGACTATGATTAACGGTTGTGATTGCGGGGAGCAATTAAAATGAAAGTGATTTGGTATCTTCTATATATGTAGCTTATGGGCACTTATGTGATAACAAAGTATTAGTTGAACATGAATCTTATTGACCATGTTTGTATTGGTTGATATATGAGAGATTTGATATGTGTATATAGATACGTATACTTGTATATAGAGATATATGAAAGACTTGATGTGTATATATATGATATAC